>PVJC01004186.1:22186-65552 GCA_004026665.1 Murina feae | reverse complement strand
TATCTTATCATGATTCTAATCTTCATTTCCCTGATGGCTAATGATGCTGAACATGTTTTCCCATAGTTATTTGCCACCTGTATCTTCAGTGAAATGTCTTCCCACCTCCTCCCCCACCTCCGCCATTTTCTAATTTTTTTAAACTATTAAGTGTTTTTTTAGATTCTCTATTAATGTTTACTCTCAATATTATTTCATATTAGTGGACTGAGTAGACAGTCATGTACTTTATAAAGTGATCCACTCAATATTTTAAGTATCCTCCTGGCACTATATATAGTTATGACAATATTATTGACTATACTCCATGTGCCCTATTTCATATCCCCATGATTATTTTGTGACTACCAATTTGTATTTCTTAATTCCTCCAACTTTTTCACCTTTCCCAACTCCAGGCACCCACCCTTCTGGCAACCATCAGTCTAGATCCCAAAGAACTCTCCTATGTTTCTATTTTTTACATAGGAATTTTATAGTCTTATATTTTATAATTAAGTCCATGATTAATTTTGTGTTAATAATTGTGTAAGATGTTAGGTTTTGGATGAGGGTTTTTTAAATACATTTTTATACATTGCTGAATTCTATTTGATAATCTTTCATTAATTATGTTTACACTTATATTCATGAGAGATATCTCTTTGTAGTCTGTAACATAAATTTTGAGAACTTTTGCTATATGTCTACAGGCCTCTGAAATGCTCTTTTTTCCCCAGTTTATTTTCTATTCTTCACAATGAATATTTTCTCTTATCCTATCTTTAGGATTTCTCTCCTCTATTCTATCCTCTATTCCCTCCATTCTGCTCTTGAGACCATCACTGGGTTTTCTAAAATTTTGTTACTGAATATTTCACTTCTAAATTTTTCCATTTGGCTCTTCTTCATATCTTGTTTCTTTACTAAGAATTTATATTCATTTCAAAAGAGCTTTTTTCATGTGTTTAAAACATGCTTGAAATGGTTGAAGCATGTTTATTATGGCTGCTTCAAAGTCTTTGTCAGACAAGACTAACATTTCTGTCATCTTATTGTTGGTATTAATTGATTGTTCTTTACCAATCACATGGTATCTTCATTCTATGTATGATGAATAGTAGCTAGTGGCAATTGTTATTACATTTACAACTTATAAATATAGCAACAGAGATGGCTCTTAAAAGTATATTACTAACTGGTAAAATGTAGGAAATAAATGCAGATAGTGTGCTAATACTATTTACATGAACTAAGAACACGTGGAGACTAAACTACTCATGCTGTAAGAACTTATACAAATAACAAGATAAACATTAAACCCTTTAGAATAGATGTGTGGTAAGGGCAGACAATGAGAATTTAAAGAATTTGATATATGAAAATAAAAACAAATATTAAAAATTGGAATATAACTTGGAAGAATGGTTAGGAGGGTCAGTGCAAGAATCTAAAATATTCTCCTGCATTGCAATTAAATTTATCTACTTATATGATAGATCAAGCAAGTTTGATATAAATATAATAAGTATTATATACATACTAAAACAAGAACAAGTTTTAAAAAGTAAAATGAGGTAAGTGCTAGAGAAGCCTAAGATTCATTACTGTTGTGCTTCATTACATGCATTACATGGCTTTTGCTTTTTTTTAAGTATTTGAATATTTTGATTTTTAGATTTTATTTCAGAAAATTTAATTTAATTTAGTAAATTAAATAGTCTTTTTATAACTGTATAATTATACTTGCAGAGTGTTCTAGGACTAGTAAAGGACAGGACATTACTGAAACCAAACGCAAAATATTAATTTTGTAGGAGGAATTAATTAACTTAGCAGCTTCAAGGTGCTTTGTTGAATTTTAATAAATCATTTAATCCATATTTATTAGGGACCTACTATGCATTGTGCCCATTTTAGGTGCTGGGGTCATAGCAATGTATAAAAGGGAGGTGATTCTTGCCCTTCTATCAAAACAATAGCCACGGTTTGATGTGCAGATTATCAAAATAATTCATTTTATTTTCCTAGTGTTGACCTTCTTTCTGTGTTCTACTAAAGATAACATATCTTACTTAAAAATCCCTATTTATTTTGAATGGCTACAATGAATTATCCAGTAGAAACTAGTCATGTGGAACATTTCATTTGGAAAAAAACTGTCAGTTCTTACACACAAAATGACATTTCATGTTTCACAATGAGTCCAATGATTCTCTGTTTTTCTTCAGTGTTTTATTAAGCCAGATGTCATCTCTTAAAGTGTCAGCAAAAACAAAACATAAGGACATAATAAAATACACTGCAGACTTTTAAAACAAGTGTATGCCATTGAGTATCTTAACATTAGGAATTGATTTCAGCTCCCAGATGTTTTTGTGAATGTTTATCTTAAACAATATTTCCTCTTTCACATATATTAACCCCACTGATGTTTAAAGGTAAGTCCTGTAGTGTAAAACCTACAGTTAGGCCATCTGGCATGGCTCAGTGGTTGAGTGTTGATCCATGAACCAGGAGGTCACAGGGTTTTTTTTGTGTTTTTTTAAAAATATATTTTATTGATTTTTTACAGAGAGGAAGGGAGAGGGATAGAGAGTTAGAAAGATCAATAAGAAATATCGATCAACTGCCTCCTGCATACCCCCCCACTGTGGATGTGCCCACAACCAAGGTACATGCCCTTAACTTGAATCGAACCTGGGACCCTTGAATCTGCAGGCCAATGCTCTATCCACTGAGCCAACCCAGTCAGGGCAGGAGGTCACAGTTTTATTCCCAGTCAGGCCATATGCCCTGGTTGTGGGCTCGATCCCCAGTGTGGGGCGTGCTAGATGCAACTGATCAATGATTCTCTCTCATCGTTGGTATTTCTATCTCTCTCTCCCTCTCTCTTCCTCTCTAAATTCAATAAAAATGTATTTTAAAAAAATAAAACCTACAATTAATTTTTCTTTAAAGCTTGTTTTCATGGTGCTATAAAATGAGTAATCAAAGAGTAGATAATGTAAACTTGAAATAATCCAGTCACAGAAAGACAAGTATAACATGATCTCACTTACATGTGGAATCTAATAGATCTGGGAAACAAAAGAGATCCAGAGACATGGAAGCATGGAACTGACAAATCTCAGAGGGGGAGGGTGGGTGGGAAAAGATTAATGAAAGCATTTACATGGATATATGTATAACCCATGCCCCCCAATTTTCTCTATGTTATTCCTACTAGGTTATTTAAACAACTAGGTATTATGTAATATATGTAACATTTATTTTGGAAATATGCACGTTATTCTATGGGAATATCAACTTAATCTGTAGTAGTTCCCACCCACAAATCTAGGGAAATATACCCAAAGGCTGCAAGCAACCAAGCTGATGACAACTCTTTAGAAATAGCGAAAAAATATTTTAAAAAATTTTGTTTTTACAAAGAAAGCATGTTTGGTGAACTGGTTACTATACTTACATTATTGCTTGAAACAAAAATAATGAATAAAGTATGCCTTAAGCATTTAATTATATATCAACCAGCAAGAATCAAGGGGAAACTGAGCACTAGTAAAAGAGGCCCTCGGAGGAATGTTTAGCTGAGAACTGAAGCTGAGATATTGCTGAAACAAAGAATAATTTTTCCTCTCCAGTGTCTCTTGCACAAGGAGGGCTGGAGGGGTGGCCTAGAGTTCTCCCTTGGCAGGAAGTCTAACAAGTTAATTGGAGCCCCACCTGGATCCTAAACCAGGGGCCCAAGAAAGCTAAAACAATAATGTAATGAGCAACTATTACTAGTAAAGGAAATAACTTCCTTATCATGAAAAGGAATAACTATAAGCAAATAGTAGACCTAATGATAAAACATTAGAAGAATCTCATGTAAACTAAAAAAATAGAAAACTGCAAAACAAAAGAAAAACAAAAACAACCATAAGAATAACAACATCGCCCAGCCTGCACGGCTTTGAGGGCTAGAACCCCAGCATGGGGTGGGGGAGGGGTGTATGTGTGTGCAAGAGGTAGCCAATCAATGATTTTCTCTCATCATTGATGTATCTCTCTCTTTCTCTCTGAAAGCAATAAAAATATATTTTTTAAAAAGAATAACTAACATCAAAAACATCTTAGAGGTCCTCACCAGTGTAACTATGTACATAAAAGAAATAAGATAAAAAAGAATTGGAAAAGACTGAGTAAAAACTGCCAGTATTTGAACATTTTACCTCATAAAACATTCAAGATCACATGTAGAAAACATTTTAGAAATAATAAGAGTTTAGCAAAATTTGGTATAGAACATTCACATGCAAAAACTTCTACACTCCAGCAACAACAAATTAGAAAATTAGTTGCAACCATTCACACCAGCAACAAAAGTGATGAAAGCTCTAGAAATAAGTCTAATACAATATATATGAAATCTAGAGAGAAAATTATGAAGCATTATTAAAACACAAAAGAAAATAAAATCTGAAAAATGATAGTTTAGCATATTTTTGGATTGGAAGATTCTGTATTACAATAGATACTGATTTTCTTTAAATTTATATGTAATTCAATTTATTCAAATTACCAACAGCATTTTTTTAAATGCAACAAACCAACCCTAAAATTTCATGATATAATTAAGTTTCAATAATAGTGAAGAAAATTATAAAAAAAGAGAAATAAAAAGAAAAATTTTCTTACTAAAACTTACATCATAGTAATTGTGTGTGTGAGAGAGAGAGAGAGAGAGAGAGAGAGAGAGAGAGAGAGAGAGAGAGAGAGAGAAAAGACCAAAGGAATAAAATAGCCAAAAAACAGATAAAGTATATATGAGACTTTTGATATCTGATTAGTAAACCTTAAAATTAGATGGCACAATCTATTTGATAAATGATGTTAGTAAACTTCCTTTTAGTAAGTAAAAAGTAAAATAATATCTTCATCTCTCTCCTTTTCTCCTCTTCTCTCTCTTTCCATTCTTAATTGTAGAAACCAAACTTTGCATAGTATTAAAATTTTTAGACTCTCTTCAGGGTTGAGAGGGATTTCTAAAACATATATAAATGGTAAAATGATGAGCGGCAAACATGTTAGTACTCAAGTTTATTTATTAATTTAGTAAAAAGAAGTCAATATTCCATTCTTACAGAGCATGGCTGCCACGAATATACATCTCAAATTTCAAATGGCAGAAAGTGTAATTGACCAACAACCTCAGATGTTATACTCTGAAACTCATCACCCAATTCATGAGGCGGCTGCGCTTTCCACTTGGCGGCTTCTCTTGCCAAAGACTGAGTGTGGCCAATACATTCTTAGAGACAGTGAGTGCATTCTTCAAGCCAGTGGCTTTCAGCGTGATCTCTAGCTAAAGGGCTCCTCACCACTGTTGCCAAAGTTGCTCCACAGTCTAATCGCTTTCCTATATGACCTTTCTTATTTCCCTCTCACCTCCTCTGGGTGAGACTTGGATCCTGGTGTGACAGGTCTGTACTGGCTCCGCCCAGTTTTTCCTCCCAGTTCTCCTCTTGCACAGCGAATCTCCCCTATGGGCCTCATTCTCGAAGAACATGAATTAACACACAGTGGCAAATACGAAGAAATAAAATCAGAAGTACAGAGAATGAAAAAAATTAACATCAACTTTTGTCTATAAGAATAGGAAGTAAATATCTACACGTGGATCATAAAAGCATGAGATGACTTAAATATTTGTGAGTGTAAACTAACCATCACAGACACCATCACATGCATCAACAGTTGGCTACCTTTTTTAGACAAGGACTAGATAGCAACAGGCAGTGATATCCAGCATCCCATAGAAACCTGAGTGAGCCTAAGGCTATCCATGTTCTAATTCATTACTTTTGAAAATAAATTGACTTGTTGGTATACTCACATATACACATGTATAATTCATCTCTTCTATACAAATAATCGAATCTCCAGTACTTACAAAGCATTATAAATATGCCATATTATATGTGAGTACCCATTGTGTAAGTGCATTTTTATGCACTCTTGGAACACATGCTTTTGCTGCTTTACTTAAGTGAATTCAAGTTATCTAATAAAAGGGCAGCATATAAGCACATTCCTCGCAGAAAACAGCTATTTTTGCCTTTGTGTGTTTTAAAAGGCATGCCTGAGTGGTTCACTGAGACATAAAAGTACATAAAAGCTTTACTGGTGTTTTATTAAGGGACTATATGCATAAAAAATAAGTGACTTCCCTGGTGCTACTCTATAAATAAAAGAGATCTCCCTGGTAATAAACAATCTCTCCACTTCTTTTGTGGTCTCGCTTCCCAGTCCTCGATTACAACAGAATACATGCCATTGCGTTACAATCAGCACGACACAGATGTGGGCCTACTATCTGTCTCCAAGAGACCTTGCCTGTTTAATGGAGAACTTGTGTAGGAGACTTTGTTGTCATCTTGTTCCCTTTAAATTTCACTCCTGGGCCTGGTTGACCCTGCGCCTCTGGAAGTTGTGTATTTTGGAATGCTTCCTTGGACCAGTGCCTGGGCAAAGGCTATTTGGAATGGGACTTATACTCTAGAGACCTGATACATCAATCTGCATGTGACATATTAAGTAATGGTGTTCAGAACGTACACATATGCGCACGGTCAACTAGAAAGTAATGCATGAAAAATAGAAAATAGGTTCAATAGAAAATGATGTACGTTCAAAGCACATTAAGACCCTACATCTCTGAACAGGACTACTTTATTAGAGCAGTTGCTCTGCTTCTAGAATCACTTTTTCAGAGCCAAAGTGTGTCTCATTTCACTTGCGATTGTATAATGAGATTCAACCAGCTTTAAAGAGTGGCATATTTGTGTTCTGAAGCATATTCCCCAGGCATGCCCAAAGCCAGGCTGGCTTCCTGTCTATGTCATTGTTTGCACATTTTGAGTTTCTTTCTGTATCCTCTCATAAACTCCAGAAATCCAGATGACCTCCCAAATCTACCACACTGTTAACGCTGCTTTAATATCTTGAAAGGCACATTTTTTGTTTTGTTTTTTAAATTCTCTTCAACAAAGATCACCTAAACACTCTCGGCACAAAGAGGCGACCCTGCTGTCTGTTCTTTCTCCATTTTGATGTGGGCTGCCTGCTGCCTACTCTGCATTCTGCCCCCTAAAAGGCTTACTAATGGGGTCTAGAGGGAGGCTGTCAGAAATGGCAGACTGAATCAAGGGATTCTCCTTCAACATGCAAATGACACTGCAGCTAAAGAACTAAACACATGACTACCCAGTGCCCTTTTGTCTGAAGATGAAGGTGGGATTGCCAACTAGCTGACACCAGTGACTGGCATTCGGGTGGATGAAACCATCCTGCTATTGTGCTGCTAGTTCATAATCAGACCACCTTCTTGATCTCAAGTGCCTTCTCAGTTCTTGGAGTCATGTTTGTAGAAACCCTCAGCTGAGCTTTTGCCGTAAACATTTATCCACTGAGAAGCAGCGTTCTGACACTAACTGGGAAGAAGCGTTGGCTTCTAGGTATTTAATTAAAACATTAAGGGAAAAAGCTTTTGTGTCAACATTCACAAGCACTTTCCTAGAGCTGAGGGCTGCTGTAATTGAGTTTCCCTGCAAATGTGTGCCCCCTCCCTCCCCAGCCTTCTCTGAGAGCAGCAGTAGCTTGAGGTTCACTTTGCTCCATGCTGTTAGCTGTGGCTTTGAGACTTTGCCCCATGCTGTCACTTTCCTGATTCTCTCAATCTGGTTGTTAGCTTTAATTTCTAAAATCAAGATTGGATGGCAACAAGGGGCTTTAATGAAGAGGGGAAAAGTCATTTGTTAAATAGCATTAAGAATTCTTATTTGCACTGCTGTATAATGTGGTCAAGCCGAATGCTTCCTGCTTTTATGAATCATCCAATTTTCCTTGGCACATAATTAATGTTAATAAGGAGAAGGCATTGTATTGGAACTAAATTCATCATAATAGATGCTGACTCTAGGTGTAGATTCCAGGGGTGCTACTGATTTCATTTCGAGGTACTATGGGAACCATCTAATCTAATAAAAGTGTAATATTGAAATTGACCGTTTCTACGGGACACCTAAGCCATGCCCACCAGCCAATCAGAGCGGCTGTATGCAAATTAACCCAGCCAAGATGGAGGCCGGCTGGCGGGTGGTGTGTGTGGGTGGGTGGGGCAAGATGGGTGGGTGGCAGGCTGCAGGTTGGGCAGGCACAGGCCGGGCTGAGGGACCCCCGAGTGCACAATATATTGTGTGCCGGGCTCCTAGTGTATTATAAGGAAAGACATGGACAACAAATTGCATATGGTCATGTAATTGCTAACAAAGTTCATATAATAGAAGTACTTACTTTTTCTGAAAAGTTGCTTTTTTTCAGTGAAAAGGTAATAAAAAAATATCTAGTAATGCCATATTAGTGCTCCTTTCTGAAGAGTATAAAAAGAACATTTTTAAGCTACTCTGTGCCTTGGACCATTGAGTGTAATAAAGGGAGATTGCCCAGGCAATTCTCTTCAATGCATCAAGTCAATTGAGAAGAGCTATGTTCTCCTTTCAAGAACTGTAAAGGTATAGATTTCACAAAACATCTTGAACCAATCAAGATGGTAGCAGCCAAGTATGGCAGGAAAGATGAAAAGGTAGTTATAGCATCTCTTTTAAACTCATGTTTTACATTCAAAATTAAAAACATTTGGGGAGTTTGACATACTTCAATGAGTTAATTTCCTTTAAAGATAACATGACTATATCTTTATTTCAACCTTGAAATCTAGACTAATTAAATGTACCTACTTAATATGAATAAGTTAACATATTAATTCAACAGGTGCTTATTTAGGACTTGCTATGTTGGTAATAATGTACTATGAAAAAATACATAGAAATATAAATATACACAAAAATGTCATGTAATGCCCAATTTGTGGAAATTGTTTTTTCATGGAGACAAAAAACATTTTTGAAAACTTAAATTAAAATGCAGGCTATACAGATAAGCTAATTAAGCAACGCAGTCAATAGAGTGACATAGCGTCATAGTCAGGGACATGCAGATACAATGGCATGATAGTCTGTTTCTTTTAGCTTCTGCTGCAATCCTAACTCATGCAATAACAGGAATCTTAAGACAGTTCAAAGTTTAAACAATTAAGAATCAAGTCCACCTTGACTACAGTCACACTCGGACTGGTCCCATGCTGTTTCCTGTGGTATTTTAGCCATATCTTGATGAATCAGATTTACTTAAGTTCTGATATTGCTTTTCTACCACACTCTCGTTGGTCTTGCCCTTAGCACTGTTCTTAAGACAGTCACCCTTCTCTCTCAGGTACAACCATGTTAAAGGCAAACAGCTGCCTCTCTGCTTCAGCATTCTTCTCATTTGTTAGAATTTCTATCTGCTTTCTTGCCATATTTCCCCATGCCCTCCTGTCCACTCAGAGATTTGTTTATCGATTACTGATGCTTTTCTCCTGGTTGAGTTTCAAACCTATTTGACTTACAACCAATAAATATATTTAAAGACTAGGGGCCTGGTACGCAAAAATTTGTGCACTCGGGAGGTCCGTCGGCCCAGACTGTGCCCTCTCACAGTCTGGGACCCCTCTAGGGATGTCCACCTGCTGGCGTGCCTGGTCAGTCAGGGTGAAGGGCTGATGGCTGTCCAAGCCCCCCAATGTGGACCCTCACCCATTAGGTTGTGGCCAGACTGGGTGATGGGCTGGGGGCCTTTTTCAGGCTTCCCATAGCCCCTTCAGGTTTTGGGTCCCTACTGGGGTGCCTGGCCAGCCTGAGGGAGGGGCTGATGGCTGTTTGTAGGCTGGTCAAGCCCCCCAGTGGGGTTTCTCACCCCATTGGGGTGTGTCCAGCCTGGGTGTAGGCCTGAGGGCTGTTTTCAGGCTTTCAGGCTGCACACAGTCCCTTCAGGTTTGAGGTACCTACTGGGGTACCTGGCCAGCCTGGGTGAGGGGCTGATGGCTATCTGCAGGCTGGCCAAGCCCCCCAGTGGTATCCCTCACCCCATTGGGGTGTGGCCAGCCTGAGTGATGGACTGAGGGCTGTTTTCAGGCTTTCAGGCTGCACACAGCTCCCATTGACCCAATGTCCCAGCAAGGCTGGCTGGAAGCAGGTTTCTGGTGTTTATTTATCTTCTATAATTGATACTGTTCCTTTAAGCCAAGGCCTTGGCAGTTAACGAAGCCTCCTGTTGGCTTCAGCCCCGTGGCTTCTATAATTGAAAGAATGTTGCCTTAGTAGTCAGGGCCCAGGCTTGCTGTTTGCTTCAGCTCCAAGGCTTCTATAATTGCAACAATGTTGCAAGTATGTTGCCTGGAGCACAGAGAGGCCCAGCCGGCACCAGACAGCTTACTCCTGGTGCAACAGAAGCCTCTGTTTACTCCACTTCCGTGACTGCCGGCCTCCATCTTGGCTGGGTTAATTTGCATATAGCCGCTCTGATTGGCTGGTGGGTGTGGCTTAGGCGTCCCGTAGAAACAGTTTATTTCAATATTACTCTTTTATTAGATTAGATTATGATGCTTTCTCCACAATATGTTTGCTTTTGTCCATCACTCTACCAACTTAATCTGAAAAGGTAAGCTGTAGAATATTCCCTCTAATATGTTATACCTCAGTGCTTTCCCCATAAGATAGGACATGAAGAAAAACCACTTGGGATAAAAAGTTTCAAAGAGAGCATTTCACGTGACATTGTTATACAGTATCGCTTCTCCTGGAAAGGAGACTTCGCTGTGGCTCACCCACTTCAATGCCAGCCTCTGCTTATTAACCACCATTCCCAGCATCTATGCCATTATCTAGACTTTCATCTACACTTACTTAATTTTTTGGCTATTAATCTAGCCCTTTGAAATCTCAGTAAAACTCAACAAACACCAATTGAACACCTACGATTTTGCAGGCATCATCCTAAGTGCTGGAAATACAAAGATGAAAGCATTGTCCCTGATTCTGCACAAAATGGTTAGCTATTGACACTACCTCAAATCTGGAATTAACTAATCTGCTCTGTCAATCTTGGTGATCCCTTTGCTATCCCTAACAGTAGTAAACTGACATCTTCTCTGGGAAATAATTAATATGTGACCCAATGTCCAGGAAGCCAATTCCAGACTCTTGTGTTGAGTATTTCCAGGACCAATTGTCTTTGCTGCTCCTTTAAATATTAAGATCATTTTAACCACTGGGCATAATATTTACAGATTATGAAACTAGTACAATAGTTAGTACAGAATAATAGTTGCCCATCTTAAACAAATTCTTATTCTCCTTTATAATGCAGGATTGTACTATTCAAAGGTATCACCTGACTGGAAAAGACACAGAAGCTGAGTCCTAGCTGATTTGGCTCAGTGGATGGACCATCAGCCTGTGGACTGAGGGGTCCCAAATTCTATTCCAGCTAAGGGCACATAGCTGGGTTGTGAGCTCAGTCTCCAGTGAGGAGCGTGCAGGAGGCAGCCGATCAATGATTCTCTCTCATCATTGGTGTTTCTATCTCTCTCTCCCTCTTCCTTCCTCTCTGAAATTAATAAAGAAATATATTTTAAAAAATAAGCATAACCAATGGACACAAAACACTGGGGAGTAAGGGAGGCTGAGGGAAGGTCAAGGAGGGAAACAAAAGGAGAAATATGTACTACTCTTTGTAATATTTTAAGCAAGAAAAAAGAAAAAAGAAAAGACACAGGAGCTGAAATTTAGTCTGTATTCTATGCTCCAGTATATGTATCCTGGCTTGTAACTGCATCTGACCAGACAGCACATTTTTCTAAATTATTTACAAAGAATTTGTTCCCTAATTTGTCCAAGGGGTCATAAAAGTAAGCAGCACACTAATGATTAGCACTTAATTCTTCAGTATTCTAAATAGTCAAAATTCTCAAAAAGGCACATTACACTTGATACCTCCATTTCCACACTTCCTGTTTATTCAGAACCCACCCCACTCAGGGTTTTATGCCCCTCAAATGCCCCAGACGACAAGGCCTATCATTGATCTCTATGTTGTTTGATTTAATGGACTCTCTTCTATATGAATCTTACTTAAAATCATTTTCTCTTTAAAAAAACTCCTCTCTCTAATCATCTGGGAAGTCACATTTTTCTTCAACCTCCTGAACTAACCCTTTACCAGTCTTTTTGTTAGCTAATTTTCCTCCACTTATTCTCAAAATATTTTATGTTTAGTGATTCACCTCATTTGCTCTTCTTTTCTCCATTTACACATCCTCCACATGTAACATTAGTTCTGTGGTTCTGAGTTTATATTACAAATTTATATCTGTAGGCAAGTCATCTCCTCTGAACTCCAACATCTCAACTTCAGGTAATTAGGGACAGGGCAAGTGAAGATTGTTTCTACTTTCCATGGTTGTGAGAGCCATATCCCAGGTGAAGAGAGTCTCCATTCCCTCTGTGCTGACACAACAGGAGGTTTCAAACATATCATCAGCAGAGACACCTGTTTAGAAACTAGTGGGGACTGTGCTAAATTGCAATATCTTACTCAAATGTGCAATATTTCTTCATTGTTCAGATGATCTTTATAGGGGGCATCAGTGTAGTTAAGTTTCTGCACTCAATTACATTTCTTGAAGGTCCACAATATCAGGTAATATTTTTCATCCACATTTGTGTTTTTTACATGCTCTACAATACCTAGAAAAGTGGTTCTCAACTCTTTTTGAATATCAGAAATCCTGTGAAGCTTTAAAATGTAGCACTGACTTTGCCCTCAAAGACTCTGATGTAATAGGTCTGAAGAGGTACCAAAGCATGTCTATTTTTAAAGTTCCCTCCTAAACATCCATTAAAAAAATAAATGGATTCAGAAAGTAATAGAGTATTATTCAGCCTTAATCTTGCCATTGATGACAATGTGGATGAAACTGGAGGATACTATGCTAAGTGAAATAAGCCAGAAACAGAAAAAACAAATACTGCATGGTTCCACCTATATGAGGTATCTAAATTAGTCAAATTTACAGAAGCAAATAGTAGAATACTGGTTTCCATGTGGTAGGGGTGGGGGAAATAAGAAGATATTGTCACATAGATAAAATGTTATCAGTTTGCTAAAATCTTAAATTAGGCTACATTAATCAATTTTGAGGTTCTAATAATGTCCTAGTACATCATTATGACTGTAATTTAACAATACTGTTATTGTCTGCTTGAAATTTACTAAGAGTGTAGACATTAAGTGTTTTCACCACACAAATATTAAAAAAAAATGGTAACTATGTGTGGTGATGGATATGTTAATTTGCTTGATTGTGCTGAGGGTTAGGGTTAGGGTTAGGGTTAGGGTTAGGGTTAGGGTTAGGGTTAGAATATCACCACATCAACACAATAATCATCACCTCTAGTTTTCTAGATGATTCAGGGAATAGCCAGGGTTGCCATGCACTGAGTAGAATAGGAAATACTAAAAAACTGTTGTTAAATAAACTGACTAGTATTTTTCAGTAGTCACAGTAAAAAAAAAAAAAATCATATTATTATTTAAAGAGTTGCTTTGCTTGCAAAGTAAAAAATAAGTGTTGACAAATTTGCTCTTGGATTCTATTTTGACAAAAAAGAAAAAAATCCAGTAAAGCCTTTATGGTTATTTTCCCTGCCCCCCACTAAAAAAAATCTAAACAGGTAATGATTGCAGTATCTAAAATTAATAGCAAGAACATAGCTCACTTAAAAAGAGACCAATTTCCCTGGCGGTTTGGCTTGTGGACTGGAGGGTCCCAGGTTCAATTCCAGTCAAGGGCATGTACCTTGGTTGCGGGCACATCCCCAGTGGGAGGTGTGTGGGAGGCAGCTGATTGATGTTTCTCTCTCATCAGTGTTTCTAAATCTCAATCCCTCTCCCTTCTTCTCTGTAAGAAATCAATAAAATATATTTAAAAATAAAAATAAAATAAATAAAAAGAGACCAATTGATTTTGGGTTCAGACATAAATTAAGTTAAATGATGTTGTGTCCACAAATAGGTTGTAATTTTTATCTAAACCTTTATCCCAGGAAAGCTTATCCTAAAAAAAGCAGATCCATATTATTTCGATGGAAGGAAAGGTAAAGTATATTTAAATTCATTTACCCAGTGTATGCATTCTTATAAAATACGTAACATGAATTTAATAAACTTCCTAATCAGGTAGAGAACATTTCAGAAGACATGGGGATAATTTGATTTTTGTGAAAAAATGACTTTTCTCAGCTACCTCTGAACTGTCATTGTTAACTCTACTGCTTTCAACACTAGTAAAAGAAATCTATGTGAATTGACTGTACAAAGTGATTTTTTTTCATTCAACACTGACATACGTCACCTCTCTTAAAGAATTAATTAACCCAAAAAGATACAGATTGAAAAGAAATCACCACAATTTACATGTGTAATGTAATTTCCTAGGATGTAATTTTGTACCAGAAAGTAGGTAATTTTCCTATTGTGAGATACTATAAATGTTAATAGCTAAAAAGAAATCATGAGTTGTTTTGAATCTTACTGGGAAAACAGCTTTCTAGAAATTACTACAGCTCTGCCATGGGCAAATGTCACCCCATTTCCCTGTGTACATGAGTACTTTGCTATGTTTGTTGGTTGTTTCTTTTTGTTTTTTTTTGCTTATAAACACATTCTTTTATTTTTATTGAATTTATTAGGGTTATATTAGTTAATAAAATTATATAGGGTTCATGTGTACAATTCTATAATACATCATTTGCATATTATGTGTTCACCATACCAAGTCAAATATCATTCCATCACCATTTATCCTCCCTTTACCCTCGTCTCTCTGCTTCACCCCTTTATCTTTGGTAATCACCACACTGTTTTCAGTGTCTATGAATTGCTTTTCTTTGGCTTAACCCCTTCAACTATTTCATCCAGCCCCCAGGTTTCCCTCCTCTTTGATAGCTGTCAGTCTGTTCTCTGTATCTATGAGTCTGTTTATATTTTGTTAGTTTTTGTTCTTTAGATTCAACATATAAGTGAAATAATATGGAACTTATCTTTCTCTAACTGACTTATTTCACTTAGCATAATACTCTCCAGGTCCATCCATGCTGTTGAAAAACAGGATTTCCTTCTTCTTCTTCTTCTTCTTCTTCTTCTTCTTCTTCTTCTTCTTCTTCTTCTTCTTCTTCTTCTTTTTTTTTTTGTTAATGGTCAAGTAGTATTTCATTTTGTAAGTGTACCACAGCTTTTTTTATTCACCCATCTACTGATGAGCATTTGGGCTGCTTCCAAATATTGGCTATTGTAAACAACACTGCTATGAACATAGGAGTGCATATATTTTTCTGATTGGTGTTTCTGGATTCTTGAGATATATTCCAAGAAGTGGAATCACTGAATCATAAAGCAATTCCATTTTTAATTTTTTAAGGTAAATCAATACTGCTTTCCACAGTGGCGGCACCATTCTGCATTGTCACCAATAGTGCATGAGGGTTCCCTTTTCTCCACATCCTCACCAACACTTGTTTGTTGATTTATTAATGATAGCCATTCTGGCAGGTATGAAGTGATATCTCATTGCAGTTTTAATTTGTACTTCTCTCATTATTAGTGACCCTGAGCATCTTCTAATATGTCTATTGGCCATCTCTATGTGCTTTTTGGAGAAGTGTCTATTTAGGTCCTTTGCCCATTTTTTTGTTGTTGTTGAATTATTTGTTTTTGTTTTTTGTTTGATAGGTTGTTTTTTTTTTCTTCTTGTTTGTTTTGTGTGTGTGTGTGTGTGTTGAGTTTTATAAGTTCTTAAATGGATAAATTTTAAGAAACAATATTCCAAAACTGAATCAGAAAATCTTACTAGATCCATTATAGCTAATGAAATTGAAATAGTCATCAATAAACTCCCAACAAACAAAACTCCTGGACCAGGTGGTTTCACAGGTGAAGTTTACCAAACATATAAAGAAGAACACCTTTCCTACTCTAACTGTCTAATCTAATAAAAGAGTAATATGCAAATTAACCATCACTCTGAGACACCTAAGCCATGCCCACCAGCCAAGCCACACCCACCAGCCAATAAGAGAAGCTGTATGCAAATTAACCCAGCCAAGATGGCGGCCAGCAGTCACGGAGCTAGGGTAAACAGCAGGCTTCCATTGCACCAGCCATGGAGGAAACTGCCTGCCTAGGCTGGCTGGGCCTCTGCTCAAGGCAACAATGTTGCAATTATAGAAGCCATGGAGCTGAAGTAAACAGGAGACTTAGTTGCCTGCCTAGGCCTCCGCTCAAGGCAACAAAGTTTCAATTATAGAAGATAAAGAAACCCCAGAAACCTGCTTCCAGCCAGCCTCGCTGGGACATTGGGTCAATGGGAGCGATGGGCAGCCTGAAAAGGGCCCTCATCCCCCCTCATCCAGGCTGCCCAGGCACCCCAGTAGGAACTCGAGCCCTGAAGGGACTGTGGGCAGCCTGAAAACAGCCCTCAGATCCTCATTGAGGCTGGCCAGGCACACACCTGCAGGTGCACATCCCCCGAGGAGTCCCAGACTGTAAGAGGGCACAGGCAGGTATGAGGGACCCCACCGAGTGCACAAATTTTTGTGCACCAGGCCCCTAGTTTCAAAATATTCAAGAAGAGGAAATACTCCCAAGCTCATTTTATGTGGCCAGCATTGTCCTAATTCCAAAACCAGAGAGAGACACTACAAAGAAAGAAAATTATAGGCCAACATCCCTGGTGAATATGGATGCTAAAATCCTCAAACATATATGCAAACCAGATCCAGCAATACATTAAAAAGAGCATACATCATGATCAAGTGGGATTGATTCCAAGAATACAAGGTTGGTACAATATCCACAAATCAATAAACATGATACACCATACAAACAAAATGAAGGATAAAAATCACATAGTATTTATTATGGTTAATAATATTGTTATTAATAGTTGATCTTGGCCCAGTATGGCAAACAGAATTTAGAGAGGCAAGAACTTCTGAGAATTTCCTGAGCATCAGTAGGGCAAGAATATGAGGTTATGAGTGCCCATTCTTCACTGGCATCCTCTGGCAGATTTTCTCTCTAGACTAACAGAACTGCAGTTATAAAGGTTATAAAAAGGTCAAGAGCCCAGCCAGTGTGGCTCAGCAGTTGAGCATCTAAGTATGAATGAGAAGGTCATGGTTCAATTTCTAATCAGGACACATGCCTGGGCTGCAGGCTTGATCCCCAGTGTGGGCTGTGATTCTCTCTCATCATTGATGTTTCTATCTTTCTCTCCCTCTCTTTCTCTCTGAAATTAATAAAAATATATATTAAAAAGAAAAGATCAAGAACATCTACTCCAAACAAAAAGGAATACAAAGCTCTTTTTTTATTATCCTGCTCTTATGTATAAGAATTAAAAGTCTGAATTTATTATTTAAGAAGTTCACTTTTCTTTTTCTTTCTTATTTTGTCTACTGTTTGTTTACCATTATTTCTTCACTGAAAATTATTAACAGCTACTAGATTAAATTGGTCAATCAAAATAGAAAACTACCAACATATAACAAAAAGTGTTTTAAAATATAGGTCTCTGGCCCTAATCGGTTTGGTTCCGTGGGTAGAGCGTCGGCTTGCAGACTGAAAGATCCCAGGTTCGATTCCGGTCAAGGGCATGTACCTTGGTTGCAGCCACATCCTCAGTGAGGGGTGTGCAGGAGGCAGCTGATCGATGTTCCTCTCTCATCGATGTTTCTAACTCTCTATCCCTCTCCCTTCCTCTCTGTAAAAATCAATAAAATATATTTAAAAATATATATATAGGTCTCTGAGGATCTATATTTTGTGTGTGCATGAGGGTGAAATCACTACACCTACACACACACATACACACACACACACTGTGCAAGAGCCCCAACATATTGAAAGATTGTTATCATTAATTGTGTGTTCTAATAATCTTGGGGTCAGATATTTGCAATTCTAGTCATATATCAGATTTGTTAAAATAGCTGCTGCTTTCTAATATTTTCCTCTAAAAGAGGCTTTCCTTTTTAGGGTTTGGAAATAGATGCCTGTGCCTACAGTAACTATAAAGGGCACACTGTAAAGCATATCCCAGTGGAAACCCCTTTGCTGGGTAGGGACTGTCTACATGTTCAATGACATTAGCTCCCTGCAAAGGACATTCACTTCCTGCATATGCAAATTTTCTTAATGTGAACCTCCCATATCAGGTAGAATGTGTAAAGTTAACGATGCCAGGTAATTACAATCACTATGGTTACTGCAGTCCCCTGAGAAAAATAATGTGATAACATACATGAGTTTTGACTTTCTTTGGCAACAACAGTTTAGAATTTGAAAACAGATAGAAAATATTTTCATTATGTTCCTCCAATTCTTATGGCAAAAACAGGTACAAATAGATTATGCTCTCTATTCACTGATGAACTGATAAGAAAAAGTAAAAATGCAATATTAGGCTCGTTTATTTTCTACTTTCAATGTATTTATTTGGCATCATTTTAAAACCCTTTTCTATTCAATCAGGAAAACACCAAGGTCTTTGAAGCCAGATTTTTTTTTCTTAAATCCTGATTTTGTTAATCCCGGGAAGGCTATATAACTACTGTTTACTGCTATTGTGCTGAAATGACATGACCAGTAATTTTAAACTGGGTAACAAAGTCCTCAGATAATTGTCAGTGATTTGAGAAGCCCGCGAGTGGTAGTGAAAGGATGATTCTTAGGAATCCTTGCTGTGTTGATTTTTTAATAATTATAATTATTTCATGTTTTCTGAAAGATCAGGAAGCAGATAAATAATACAGCCAAAAGTCTACAACTCTGTAAGGCACATGCTGAGCATTTGTTAAGTCTATATTCATCTTACATGAACATGATCATACAGTAGAGTATGTTTATAACTAAGGAGGTTTGGGGTGTGTATTAGATTCACTGATACCTCAGTCCCTCCCAACTCATTATCTCACATCCCTGTTTATTTATGTTCCCAAACACGGATGAAAGTATAACCTTGTTCATTTAAATCAGACAAGAAAATACTTGGGTATCCCCTATGAAGATACTGAATCCAACTATCTATACCCTAGCAGCGGTTCTCAACCTGTGGGTCTTGACCCGTTTGGGGGTCGAATGACCGTTTCACAGGAGTCACTTAAGGCCATCCTGCATATCAGATATTTACATTACGATTCATAACAGTAGATCATTACAGTTATGAAGTAGCAACGAAAATAATTTTATGGTTAAGTCACAACATGAGGAACTGTATTTAAAAGGCCAGAAGGTTGAGAACCACTGGGCTAGAGCGTCATGTAACGAGTATGGCCCACAACTTCACCTCCCTTTAACATGCTAGTTGATTATACTAAACTGTGACTTTCACTCACTCTAAATGGAGGGCCTTTCTTACTCAAGAGTCAGGCTTTGGGTAAGAGTTGGTGGCACACAGATATATATTGATAATTTTGTGTTCTTGAAATAGCTGACAAACACAGTCTCCTGCAAAATGGAAAGTAATAAAGTAAGATTCAGCTTTATGCAATTGCATGTCTTAACAATTTTAAACTGTTTTGAGAACACTGATTGGTTTTCTTAATCTTTCAAATGAAATTGAATACAACCCACTAGAGATGAAATGAGTATGGCCAAGCAATAAAAATTATATATATATATATATATATATATATATATATATATATATATATATATATATATAATATACGTATTTGTTGTTGTTTATTATTTAATTAATATACTATAGGTCTTAGAGAAGTTTTGGATTCACAGAGTAATTTAATGGGAAGGACAGAGAGTTCCATATACTCCCTGGTTCTATGTGCTCACAACCTACATCCCATACCAAACTACCAGCATCCCACTCCACAGTGGTACATCTGTCACAGTGAACCTGCTCTGTAGTAAAACTACATTGACACATAATTTACATTAGGGTTCACTCTTAGTGTCACACATTCTTTCAGTCCTGAAAAATGTATGATGGTATCTATTTACCATGGTATTGTCATAGAGAATAGTCTTACTACCCTCAATGTCCTCTGTACTCCACCTATCCATCCTTCACTCCCATCCCCTGTCAGTCTCTGATGGTGTTTTTTTTTAATCTGTGTAGTTTTGTCTTTTCTGGGAAGTCACATAGTGGGAATCATATAGCATTTTCAGATTGGCTTATTTCACATAGTCATATTTATTATTTAAGTTTATTCTATATCTTTTCATGCCTTGATAAATAATTTCATTTTTAGCATTGACTAATACACAAATTATTCACTCAATCAAGTATTTTTGATAGCTCTATTTTTGGCAATTACGGGTGAAGCTGCCATAAAAATCTGTCCACAGATTTTTATAAGAACATATGCTTTTAATTCATTTGGGTAAATACGAAGGAGCAAATAATATATATTTTGACTACTACTACTATTTCAATGATTCTACCTCAAGTGGACACATGAGTTAATATTTGATTTGTTAAAACCATTGGTTTGTAATAATCACTTAAGCAAAAGTTTATAAGGTTTTAAGTCCATTGAGAATATATGATTAAATTTTTGAAATTTTGACATTTTTAAATAATTATTTTATCCATTAAATGCTGATTGATCAGAATTAAATACTTTTATTGAGAGTTCTAAATTCCTTTTGAGCCTTGGTAGTGTTCTCAAAAGATAAGAAATCCTATTCATTAGGATTTTATAACCTAACACTTCCATGTGTTAATAATGCTAATGTCTTACTAACAGAATTTTGATAGGTTTGAATTTTATTTGAAACTTTCAATGAAAGCTGTAAAATAAGTACTGTATTTTCACTTTAAGCAAAACTGGAAATTACCCCAATACTTGTCATACTACACCTACCTGGATTTTTTTTTTTTTTTGCATTATTCACATATGGACAAAATAAATGATCAACAGCTTGCATTTTTACTATTCCTGATCCGCAACAGCAATATCCAGAAACTACCTACAACATTAAATTATTATTTTATTGACAATAATGCATTGCTTGAATGGTAACTACATATCACTATTATTTCCTATTCAAAGGGTGCCAGCGATTCAAACCTTACTTATTATTTCAGAGACAAACACCATTTTCTTTTAAAAGAAACTCCATGAGTATGTGCAGAATTCATTTTAAAAATATATAGTTTTATTGATTTTAGAGAGAGAAGAAGGGAGAAGGATAAAAAGCTAGAAATATTGATCAGCTGCCCCCTATAGGGGATTAAGCCCACAACCTGGGCATGTGCCCTGATTTGGTATTGAACCAGTGACTTCTTGGTTGATGCAAGGGTTAATGTTCAACCACTGAGCCACATTAGCCAGACTATACAATTAATTTATTAATTTATTTATATTTGTATTTATTTCAGAGAGGAAAGAAGAGGAAAAGAGAGAGATAGAACATCAATAATAAGATTGATCCAGTGCCTACTGCACAGCTCCCTACTAGGGAGTGAGTCCACAACCCAGCATGCACCCGTGACGGGAACAGAACCTGGGAAGCTTCAGTCCACAGGCCAACGTTCTCTCCATGGGGCCAAACCAGCTAGGGCTAGAATCCATTTTATACTTTGGTCTTTTTGTTTCCCGTTTTCTGACTACATTTGCAATTGAAAATAGTGACAACCACAACCCCACAAATATGCTAGAGTAAATGCACGCTTCACCTTTGCACATTTACTCTCTAGGTCAGCATTCAAAAAGGGAACTGCTCCTCAGGGTTTCAGGTATCTGGGAGGGATTTGGTTGGGTCACATTTGTAATCGAAGAGGCTGAGTTATACCCAGACAGCCCAAGCAACACCAAGTATCTTTCGATAATTGATAAAATGCCAGCCTCTTTCTTTATTAGAGTCATGCAGTGTTAAACCACTGCTGTAAATTCCATCACAGGATTTCTCATCCCCTGTTCTATGATTATGCAGGCAGCAGCTCTGAGATTCCCCTGTCACATTTATCTCTGAATAAGTACTCCTTTTCCATTTCACTTCAATGTATGACTCCCCAACCACTTAATGCATTTGAATAAAAATATTTATTCTACTACTTCAGCAGCAGACTAGCTCTGTGATGTCTCTGACTTCACAATCTGAATAGCACTGAAGACAATATAATGTTACTACTTGTCATTTATAAGCTATCATTTGTACAACACAGTACTATGGCATGATAATAGTGCTACTTAGAGAATTGTTAGACACTTGGGAGCAAGCTAATATTGCCTAGAGTAGGGATCAGATTGTTCTCCGGAATGGAGTACATTAAGAGTTAAATGAACAAGAACTTCTCAGAAAGAAAATTCCCCAACTCTCTCCAGCTTACTGAAGGGGAGGATTAGGTGCACATACATAAAAAAATTATCAACTAGGAAATGCCAGCAAATTTGAATTTATATGTAGACACCAACTAAAAGGGAAGGAGAAAACACTGTGAAATTGTCTGAAATTATAGATAATCCCACACTTCAGCCAACTGCTCCAGCTTTTAATTATGGGTAAGAAGTTTATTAAAATATTTGGCTTTGCTTCCTTCCTCCTACCACCCTCCCTTTTACCTACCCTATCCTCTTCCTTCTTTGATTATCATGATATTAGAAGAGTCAGTAGCAAAGTTCATGTGTTTCACTTTTCAAGGTAAAATTCATGTTGTGTATTTAAAATGTATAGAACATATACATTTCATCATGATGCCTTCCATCCACTTGTCAAAATCCTATGTGCTCCATTCCAAAACGTAGAATTTAGATTAATTATAAAATTAGCATATTTTCACAAGAAAATTAAAACGGGAAACAAACCACATGCAACCTATTCCAAGAAATTCTCTTGCCATCCCTTAGGCAAAATTAATTAATTATTTTCTCTGAACTTGCACAACCCATTTCTGGAACTCTTTTATGACTCTCTTTACATTCACCTCCTATAACAGTCACGTTAATGTCTATCTACTATTCTAGCACACAGGCTAAGGTTATATCTTTTGTAGCCACTGATGGTCTACATTACATAACACGAAAATAAGTTCTGATTTTTAAAATGTATATTCCTTAACATGATTTTAATTATATGTCCAGAGTTACAGGAAGATTCCCTTAAAAATAAAAGAGTGGGAAGCTGAAAAAGAAAAACCCTCTTCCCAGTAGCTAGATAGTAGTACAACCAAGATAAGACAATCAATTAACCAAGAACATGGGATAATGTTCAATTAAAGTAGTTTGAAAACAACAGACTTGCCATCATGCAAAGTCTCCATCTAGCTTTCAATTTTTACATCACAGAGCACTTCTCAAAATGAACATCTGGTCAAAATAAAGCATTGACAATAAAAAAAACAACCCTAGGATCTTGCAATTTAAATTGGAAAGGAGTCCTAAGGAGAATAAAAACCAAACAATCCAGTAGGTTAATGCCTCAATGGTAGTGAAACCTGTGTGGTTGAAGTGGATATTATAGGTCCAATTAACTATCAGCAGCATCAACTAAGAACCCAAAAGATAGTTAACAGTTGGTATTATTACTCTAAGAAGAGTATTGCCATATACAGTAAACAAATAACAGTCTGCAATGTTCCCATAGGCAAAATTAAAAGAATGAGAAGAGAAAGTTGTTTACATCATATTGGTTTAAATACTTGCAAATGTATTGTTGGAGTCAGCAGAATGGAGTGCTTAAAAGTATAGCTTTTAAAATCAAATAGACCTTGATACAAATTTTGGTTCCGTTCCTGTAACTTTAGGCAACTTACTTAACCTAAATGTTTTCATCTATAACATCAAAATATCAATATATATTTATCAGGAGGGTATATAAGCTACTTAACACAGGACCTGCAAATATAACAAGGAATTGTAACTATTATTTTAAAAAGTTGGCAGATGAAAAAAACATTTCTGATCACGAGTATCAAACACTTCAGGAGACTAAAATGAGAGGTATACCATCACATTTAAAGATCACCTCCTACCTCCACTTCTGTAATTGGCAGTCATCCCGTATTCTCTTGGGTGCATTGAGTTGGCCAAACAAAAAAGACTTCCATCAAATCTCAGTGTTGTCACCTAGGAAATAAAAACAAACAAAAAAGTGTCAGTGCCAAACTAAATATAAGATCAAGATGTCAAAATGCAAAGGCTGACAAAAATTGTCCCTCTGCCTTATGAATGATTAATTCCATAAAGAAATGAAAATCGTCTGCCTTGAGCACAAAGAATGTAACCATTACTGTGCTATAAATACCCCGGCTGAATCCGGGGATAGGGAAGGAGAAGGACAGTGAAACTCATGACATCTGTAAAAAGCCCTTTTCTCCCAGGGCTCTAAATCAAAAACAGATTATTCACCAAAAGCTTTCTGATGCCTTGAAGGGTTTCCTGGCTGTTTCTCTGGAAGCTATCATTCACTAGTTCTCACTGATCAACATTAGCTGTCACTCAGAGATGAACTTAAATTGCTGCCACATAGATGGAAAATCAGTACCAGGAAGAAAGTGCCTTTGTAAACCCAGAAAACATATTTTCTTTAAAATGGAAAGGCTGGCCATGTGATAAATGCTTTTCATATAATGGATAAAACCACTCTCTACCCCAGGAAGCATGCACATGGCCTCTGAGACCGGCAGCTCTCATGTTTTTTCCCTTCAGATTTAACTTTGATGCACGGCTACATAGCACCTCCATCTTGCATTTCTCCTTTACCTCCCTATTTTCGTTATTCTTCTGCTTTAAGGAAGGACAATTAAAATAACTTGTATGGTGGAAAATAAGGCTTTGAGTAGAGATGAAAGGAGCTATAGTTATTTGGCAAACATTAGATGTAGGATTGAATTTTTTAAAAGTGCGAAGTATTTTATGGTTGATTTAATTGAATTCAACAAATGTTTGTTGGACCCTGAATATGTGCATGGCTTTGTGCTAGGCATCAGAAAAGAATATGAAAATGACACAAGTGAAAAACTGACCTTCAGAGACTTTAATGTAGAAGGCAAATATTTTAAAACATGGCAATCAGTAGCCGTTTGCTGTTAATGCTATAATAGATCTAAAGAAAATTCAGACAGATCATTGTTCAGGGGAGGGACCAGTGCTGTGAGAAACAAAAAAAAATATCTTTCAATGGTTCTATCAAAAAAAGCTGAATGGGGTCTCAGGAACAGTAGTGGACCTCAAAGGTCAAGAAGGCAATCTAAATTGGGAGAATGAAGAGATTAGCCAAACAACATACATGCATAGCCCTCGGACACAGACAACAGTGTGTTGATGGCCGAAGGGAAGAGAGGTGGGGGCTAGATAAAGGTGGGTAAAGTGGGGGAGGGAATCTGCAATTGTGTCAAAAAATAAAATTTAAAAAAAATAAAATCGTCCATGCATATATTATTCAGTAAATCAACAAATAAATTGGGGACATTTTCATGGTAATGAATTCTGCAGATACGGAGACTTCAAGACTGGTTGGTCTTAAGATAAATAAGGAGAAGGATGGGAAAGATCTACAGAGGTAGTTTGGCACTAGATTTACATGCTAGGCTACGACAGCTGGATTATAAGAAGCCTTTTCAATTTTGAAGCAGTGATGCTGCATGATCAGAGTTATAGCTTAGGAAGATAAACAGACTGCCAGAGACTGATTGGAGGTAGATAAGACTAAGTTCCTGCAAGAGAAGTAATTTCTAATAAATAATTAGGAAAGAAAGTGAGAATAGCAGGACCAGCTTTTGAGCAGATTGAGATGATGGCAACAAGAGTTTAAGTATCAGGATGTTGTTCACACTCTCAGCAAAATTTTTGGAGAGGCTCCTCGATGTCATGCCAGTACTAGGCATCAGGTGTATAAAAGCGATTGAACCATATCACACAATAATCCAATTTATTGATTGGTGTTATTTTTCTAGCATAGAAGTTGGAAGCAATTGAACATTGAAAGCTTCTGCTTTCATCCAGTCTGTAATTTCAGTAATTTTATAAAAAGTTTGCTTTTGCCTAAAGTTCAAATGTTCACATAAGTTGAGAATAAAAGTTTGAAGTGATTACTTTAGGTCCTTACAATGAACATTGGGTATAAAGAAAAGTTGACAATTCTGACAAGTAAACCTTTTAAAAATAATGTAATAGAAATATATGATTAACATGTTAGATCTTGAACTGCCCTACAATTAAGATTTTGATGAACTGAAATTAAGTATAACAAATAAAAATTATGTAGCATTGTTACTTGGTAAGTGTATTGCATTTATCTATTTGACTAAACATGGAAGTTTACAGTAGGCCCTTCATTGTGAACTTTCCCAGTGTGATTTAATAAAACTGTAGTATATGAATATACAAACTAGTGTAAGAGTCATTACTTTCATTAAGAATATTGCAGTGAATAAATTAACCCAAAACAATAAAACCTGAACAGTTGATAGATGTAAGTCATTTACATCTTGTAGACTCATTTGGGGTAGGGAAGAATAAATGGGTTATGGTGGAAGTTTCATTAGCCCTTGCATTTCAATTGACTTTGAAAGCACACAATAAAAATACAAAAGCAATAAATATCATCCATAAACAAGAATACCAAACAGGGTTGTGTTGTGTTTTTTTTAACAAGATGTTCTGTGCCATTACACTTTAATAGTCCTGCTGAATTTTCAATATGAAGAAAGCTAAGGAGGCCTGCCGTTGTGCCATCACTGTAATCTTCACCCATATTTTATCCTGCTTTATTACATCACTCTGCATTCAAAAGGATATATATGATCATGTCTCATGGGAAACGCCAAAGATGCTGCAGGAAACTTTAAAGGTAACATAGTAGCATTCTGTACCTGATGCTACACGGTTTGGCTTAGGAGATGTGAATTAAACACTCAGGGTAAGTCACATCATAACCACATGTCATGTCCACCAGATTTATAAGCCTGAGGATTTATTGACAGATACAGATACTTTAAAGGTGTTTTCATTTAGCATCTTATTAGTATCCTGGTGGATATATATCAAAAGGGCATGCTCACTGCACTCCTGGGCAAGAATAGAGCCAAAGAGATTTCCTTTGACAGCTTTCCAGGTGCTCCTCTACACTACAACCTTTGGGAGATAAGATTTCTTTTCAATCCTATCTAGATCAGTATTACTTTTTTTTAAATATTTGTATCTCCTATGCTAGACAAGAATGAAAATTTTAAATTTCAACATTGACAATGCTGAGTTAAAATCTAATTGGTGGTCCAATAAAGAACTAAAATTAAAATCAGAAAAAAAATCCTATCTAATAAAAGAATAATATACAAATTGACCATCACTCCAACACACAAATAGCCACCCCCATGTGGACACAAGATGGCCTCCACAAGATGACTGGCAGGAGAAGGCAGTTGTGGGTAATCAGGCCAGCAGGGGAGGGCAGTTGGGGAAGACCAGGCCTGCAAGGTAGGGCAGTTGGGGGCAACCATGCCTGCAGGAGAGAGCAGTTGAAAGAACAGGCTGGCAGGGGAGGGCAGTTAGGGGCAATCTGGCTGGCAGGGGAGCAGTTAGGCATCTATCAGGCTGGCAGGGAGTGGTTAGAGGCAATCAGGCAGGCAGGCAGGCAGGTGAGCTGTTGGGAGCCAGCAATCCTGGATTGTGAGAGGGATGTCCCATAGTCAGTAGATGAGTAGATATTAGAGAGGGTGCAGGCTGGGCTGAGGGACCTGCGCCCCCCCCCCCTGCCCCGTGCAGATATTTCATTCACCAGGTCTCTAGTAAAAAATAAAAACTAACCTTCCTTCCCTAGTGTACTGCTGGTGGCTGGGGTAGTCACTATGGAATACAGTATGGAGTTTCCTCAAAAAGTTAAAAATAGAACTGTCATTTGATTCATGATCCTGCTTCTAGGAATATATCCTAAGAAACCCAAAACACCAATCAGAAAGAATATATGCACTCCTATGTTCATAGAAGCACAATTTTATAATAGCTAAGATCTGGAAACAGCCCAAGTGCCCATCAGTAGATGAGTAGATAAAAAAGTTGTGGTACATTTATACCATGGAATACTATAAAAAGAAGGATCTCTTACCCTTTGAGACATGGAGGAACCTGGAGAGGATGATGCTAAGCAAAATAAGCAGTCAAAGAAACACAAGTATCACATGATCTCACTCATATGTGGAATCTAATGAACAAAATAAGCTGATGAAAAAAATAGATCCAGAGACACAGAATCATGGAACAGACTGTGGAATCAGAGGGAAGGTGGAGGTGGATGGGTGGGGGTGAAGAGATCAACCAAAGAACTAATATGCACGTATGCATAACCCCATGGACACAGCCAATAGTGTGGTGAAGGCCTGCAGGTGAGACCTGTTGAGGGGCGGAGGGAGTCAATGGAGGGGAAAAGGGACAGCTAATATTTTCAACGATAAAGATACAGTTTAAAAAATAATCTCCCTGTAACAAACATTAAGAAAAATGTAAAATGCTTCTTGAATATAGCAGTTATAAAGAAAGGGTCTTTGAAGAAGCATTTGAGCATGGGGTGAATTAGCACATGGCAAGCCCCATTTATCACAGCTGATGGTGCCTTCAGAATAGAAACTTTGTGGTAGTCCCTCTAGATTCAGGTAATAAAGTGCAGGCAGACATTCAGGGTAAGACTGACAAGCATAACTCTAAACATCTCTCAGCCCCCTAGAGGGTTTATACTACAGATTCAATTCGGGTACTTCAACCTGAAAGACATCAGAGGCATAAAACCACTCACGTCCATCTGCCTGTAACACACCTACACCCTCACTAGGTGTCTCACTTGAAGGACACTCCTCTTCCTTCAGCTCTCAGGTTTGCCACTTCCTTAGAAGTCTGTTTTGACCATCCTGCCTAAGTAGCCCCAATTCTCAACTCATTTTCTTTTTACCAACTGCTTCCTTTGTTTCTTTGGAGTCTCAAAATCTGTAGTCATTAGGTAAATAGATTTGTTTCCTTCATACTTGTTGAGGATTATGACACTGAATGTTAGCTCCAAAGAGGGAGGTATCATGGCTTTTTGCATGACTCCATAGCAGCTTCTTGCATAAGGCATAGCATGTGGTCAGGCTTGATCCACATGCTGGAAGGGAGTAAGAAAAGAGATATGTAAAAAAGGATGGAAGGTAGGGAGAGAGGGAAGAAGAGAGGGAAGAAATGGAAAAGAGGGTGCGGGGAACAGCCAGGGAAGGAGAGAGAGGAGGGAAGGGGAAGAAAAGGAGGGAGGAAAAAAGGGAAGAGAAGGAGAGGCAAAAGGTAGAAG
Source organism: Murina feae (assembly GCA_004026665.1). Taxonomy (NCBI): domain Eukaryota; kingdom Metazoa; phylum Chordata; class Mammalia; order Chiroptera; family Vespertilionidae; genus Murina; species Murina feae. The sequence goes on along the minus strand of PVJC01004186.1, from coordinate 36,311 downwards.
GGAAGTTGGGGGACATCAGAGAAAAGGTCTGCACACTATATGGTTTATAACTCTATTTTTTTGTTTCATTAGATTTAGACTAACTGGCACTATTGTTTGACTAGGGTAAAATGACATAACTGCATTTGGCCTCATATTCTTTTTTTAAGTGAATTTTTATGATATTGATTAAATGACAAACATAATTGTTAAAAACTATTCTCTCTGAAATATAAGCATTCAGTCATAACTACCCTCCATGTTTTGTGTAGTTCGTTCTAGAGTTCTCTTTTTTTTATTGTTTAAAGTATTACATGTCTGTGTTTTTCCTGATTGACCCCACCAAGCCATTCACACCTTTGAGGGCAAGCCTGCATTGCCCCAGTGTCTGTGTCCATTGGTTATACTAATATGCATGCATACAAGTCCTTTAGTTGATGTCTAACCTCCCGCTCCCCTGCCTTCTCTCTGAGGTTGAATGGTCTGTTCAGTGCTACCTTGTCTCTGGATCTATTTTCGTTCATCAGTTTATGTTGATCATTATATTCCACATATGATGAGATCATGTGATATTTTCTTTCTCCGGCTGGCTTATTTCCTCATTTTTAAAAATTAAAAATAATAACCAGAGTTGCTTGATTGTTGCCAAAGCTAAATGACACAACAATTGTGGAGCTCTCTGCAAATTGTGAAGCATAAGACACAGAAATGTGTAATCTATAAAGCCCTAAAGAAGTGTAAGGTGTTACTGTTGTTTAAAGTTGTTGATTTCTCCACTGAACATAACTGTACAACTAATGGTTTCATTCTGGTTTTCCCTCCATCAATAAGAATACCTGATATAAGAAAATTGAGGATTACTCTTAAGTGTACATACAGATGTTCCTCACCTATGTTAGGGTTATGTTCTGATAAATCCATCACAATTTGAAAATATCATAACTTGAAAATGATTTTAATATACCTAATCTACCCAACATCATAGCCTAGCCTACATTTAATGTGTTCAGAACACTTACATTAGCCTACAGTAAGCAAAATAACCTGAAACAATGAACACACTAGAGTATGGGCTGTTTACCCTTGTGATTGATGGCTGCTCAGAGAGAGTTTCACACAGCATATATACTATTAGCCCAGGAAAAGATCAAAATTCAAAGTATGATTTTTACTGAATGAGTTCTGCTATCACACATGGTGAAGTTGAAAATCATAGGTTGAATTATCAAAAATATACAGCCATCTGTAGTCTCTTTGTTCAACAAATGGTTGTTACTATAGTACTTGAATAAGCCCTTACCACAGGGAAATATGCTATATAATAAAAGGCTAATATGCAAATAGATTAAATGGCAAAACAACCAAACAACCAGTTGCTATGATGGGCACTGACCACCAGGGGCCATGCGTGGAACCTGGCAGGCATCAGCCACAGCAAGATGGTGGAGCAGGTGAACAGAGGCACTAGACCAAGGCAGGGCACCAGTCACTGTCATGGGGCGAGCCTTTGGTGGTTATAAAAATTCTTTGCTACTGAGCTGAAGTCCCACCTGGTGCTTGTGCCCACTACTGGTGCTGAAGCCACTGCTTACATCCACTGCTGGCATCTGGTGCCAGCCCTAATCGCTCAGTGTCATCAGCAGGTACAAGCAGTGGCTGTCAGTCCTGATCACACTTCAGGGCATCTCCACCTCCTCCTGTTCCCGAGAGTGATTGGGGCACCAGCCCCACTTACACTTGCTGCTGGTGCTGGCCCCAATCACTCTGTGCCCTCTCAATGGGTGCAAGTGGGGCTGAAGCCATCAGCATGTGGGAATGGCAGTGGTGGGAGTGGGGCTGCCAGCAGACAGGGGACCAGGAAACATGGAGGAGGGGTCTGGTGGAGGCGCAGAAGATGGGCCAAGGCCCACCCTTCCACCCACAGCAGACTCACAGCTCATAGTTTCTTTCAAGGTGCACGAATTTGTGCACTGGGCCTCTAGTAACAATAATAATAACTTACATTTCTGAACAGTTATTATAAGCTTCAAACCATCCCACAATCCTAAGCTCTTTATACTATCTATTTTATTTAAGTATTACAAAATCCTGTGAGATCATACTTATTATGCTTACCTTTGTTTTACAGTGAGTAAACTGAGATGCAGAGAGATTACTTATAAGTAACTTGCTCAAGAACCTAGTCCAATAAGAGATAAAAGCTGGTTTAGAAGAGCGTATCTAGCTCTAGCACCAGTCCCTGCAGGTCTCTCACAGTGCAATCTACATATAAATCTACATGTTATAGGCCCAGTGGACTTGTTCCTGCAAATGGATTGTAATCTGGAATTGTGTTCAGTCAATAGCCCTGAATGATTCTCTTTTGCTTAATTAGTAAGAGTATAAAATAGTAACAGAGAGATGCAAGAATTGAAAAAGATCCAAGTTTTTAAAGGATTTTTCAAAATACTTAAAAATATTTGGCCTTAGGTTTAGCCTGAGGTTATTACTTACTTTTCTAAAGTCTTTATTGTGTATTTGCTGATTTGCAAACTGGTCCCCAAAGTGAGCAGGGGTAGACCAAAGAAAGAAGCAGGCTACCGATTAGTAGGTGGGAACTTATATATGAGGCTTGGGCCATATAAGGCAAGCAGATCTCTGCATCTGCTCACCAGAATCCTAGAAGTTTATGTAGAGGCCTTAACTTGGTTCACTCATGAACTCAATCCAGATGGTCTCAACACTTTACTCTCTCTAGGTGGCGTTCTTGGAAGCTCCTGGACTGGGGAAGGTGGTTGGAGGAATATTCCAAGGACAGTGGGAGAGGAGAAAAACCTCTGATCACCCAGGTCCAGCTTGCAGGTTAACTTACAGTCCCATCCCCATGACCTCTGCCAACAACATTGCCCTTAGAAATTTTCCAACAGGGAATGAATAAGTAACAGAAACACTGAAACATTTCTGCACATTACACAGATCTCTTTAACTCACCCTACCTTCTCTTACCGCCAAAAAGCTCTCCTGTTAGAACTAGCAAGTGAGGCCAGTCCTAAAAGGTATGCTCTATCCCATTGGCTGTTTGCTTTGGCATAAAGTTAAGAATCAGTGGTTCAACCAATTAGAGATTAGTGTGGGGTGAATGCGGAGAGCAGATGAAGGTGTTTTGTTCTATACTGCTCAAGTAGAAACTCATTCTTTTCAAGGCTATTACTAGAATTATTGTGCTAACAATCTACTCTAATAAAAGAGTAATATGGAAATTAACCATCTCTCTGAGATGCCTAAGCCACGCCCACCAGCCAAGCCATACCCACCAGCCAATCAGAGCGGCTGTATGCAAATGAACCCAGCCAAGATGGAGGCCGGCAGCCACAGAGTGAGCAACAGTGGGTGTGGCACAGGTGGCAGTGGGGGTGGGGCGAGCTGCAGCATGGCAGCAGCAACCTGTGCAAACTGGAAAAGGTCCCTAAGACCCTGGAGTTCTTTAATCTGCTGGGGCCAGACTAGGGGCCAGCTCCAAGATAAGCATCCCCGTGGAGCCTCTGGATGGATTCCCGGTCCATGGCCTGAAGGGGGTGTGGCCAGCCTGAAAACTGCCCTCAGCTCCTCATCCAGGCTGGCCACACCATCATGGGGTGAAGGTTCCCACTGGGAGGGCTTGGCCAGCCTGCAAACAGCCATCAGCCCCTCACCTAGGCTGGCTAGGCATGCTAGCAAGTGGACATCCCTCGAGGGTCCCAGACTGCGAGAGGGTACAGGGGCACAGGCCGGGCTGAGGGACCCCCCCCATCCGAGTGCACAAATTTTTGTGCACTGGGCTCCTAGTGAGATATAACAAAATAGGTGATATTTATTAAGTTTTACCCTGTGCTCATTAGAGACTCTGTTAACCATTTTTCAACATAAACACAAGACTTCCTATCAACCAGTCTATGTAATATATACTCCTGTTACCTCCATTTCACATGAGAAATTGTTTCAGAATTACTTACCCAAGGTCTCCCACCATGTGAATGGTGAATCTATTATTTAAAGTCAAATCACCCTGAATTCAAATTCAAAGGCCTTATAACCACATGTAATATTGCCTTTCCAAGAGCACCTTCCACTGCTACCTCAATGTGTCACACACACACACACACACACACACACACACACACACACACACACACACAGACACTCTTCCTTCCTCAGACTTCTGCTCTGCTACTTAGGTACTTACTCGCTCTAGAGAGAAGGAGAGGAACTACTCATGGGCCCTACCTATGCTGAGGTTTGGGTAACCACAGAAATGCTATAAAAATGCTTGGCTGCTTTGCACTTATGTAATGAAATACTGAGTTCTTTTTCAGCATTTCTTATGAGTCTTGTGGCATGCGGCATCAGAAAACAGAAAGATCTCCCGTATTCAAATGTTCCACAGTCTGAAGCTAAATCCTTTCAATGCTACAGCTTTCATAGATGTTTTATTCTCAATTACTGTTGGTAAAGAATATGCCTTCTAAAAATTCCACTCATGTCCCACTTCCTTCAACAGGCCACTGGACATGGCAGCATGACCCTCACCTAGTCTACTGAAATCTGTATTTCTGTCTTAACCAGCTTATACCATTAAATAACATTTCTCCTGATCTCACTGTGCTGGCTCCAAGAGCTTCTGTATGGCCTGGGGAAAAGATTTAAGTTTGCTAAGAATTTTGTATTAAACGAAAACTAATAAGGAGTCTAAAGTAGAGCGGTGTTGGAAATGGGGTACCAGGAGTTAGAAGTGGGAGGAAGAATGGCCAGTTCTTGCAAACACTCAAAGCTCTTTTGGTAAGATAAAGGGATGCTAATGCACAGATTTTCATGGATTCTTCATTTCCCATTTGCAATAGCTTTCATAAAGAAACATCTCTGCTATGTGATCAGTAAAGATCAATGGAAACTTGATTTTAACCTCTCCTCAATCCTCTAATTAGAAGAGCTATGACTCTTATCAAGGAATTCTATAATAAAGATGCTGCATATTTTAACTATCTCCTGAAATTGAGCAATAATATTCCAATAGTTTGTATACTATTCCTAGGAAAATCTCCTCATTTTATGACTAATTTAACAAGCAAAGAAACATTTAGACCTTAGAGTATTTTCTACCTTTAAAGGCTTTTATAAATATCCAATTAATACCTATCATAATTTGGCAGCCAGGTAGTAACTATTCTTTTTTTCATAAATAAACAACATGGGTTGCAGAAAACACCGTGACTTTCCTCAGACACCACACCTATAAGACTGACTGGACTGAAACTGAGAAGGTGGGAGAATGATCTGCACCTATAAGATTCATATAGGACTGTAAGGATCCATTTGTAAGATTGTTTTTCTTTTAATTACCACCCTGCATAAATGTTTGTCATTTCGTTGCCACAAGTGAACAATAGAAGTAAAATTCTGATTAGTTTAATTCAAAAAGTGTAATACCCACAAATTTTAGTTCTGGTGAAACTAACTAAATAGTGAGATAGTAATATTTCTCCATCCTTAAATGTATTCCCATATGTAATGCTGTGAGCAATGACAGGGGATTTTTTTAAATATGTTTTATGAACAAGTAAGAGCAAACAGCTTGCTCTGGCAGTTTTCTATCAGGAATTAGTTTCTGAATGAAACAAGAATATTTCTGAACTTTATAATATTTAAAGTTGCATTTTAAAACTAATGTTTGTTGAAAATACCATGGGCTAGGCAAAGTGTTCAGCATTTGCACAAATAAATTCTAAACTTTCATTCTCATAGTATGGTCGATTCTTCCCACTGTTAGATGGAAATATGATACTTGGGGAGGTTAAATAAACTGCCCTCTGTCATCCACTCAGCTAGTGGAAAAGCCAGAATTAAAGTTTGAATCTTCTAATTTTGATGCATCCATCTTATATAAAAATTTTGAAATTTTAACCCTGCTATTTCTGGCTTCTGTAAGTGCTTGCTGGCTTAAATAATAAGGAAAATAAGACTACTCCCATTTCAGAGAGGCAATTAAACCTTCTCCAGATGAAGTTATCAATGCTGGCGACAGGCCAAGCCTTTGGTTGAGGTCTCAAAGCCCTAGCACATAGGGCCCTTTAAGAACTTGCAAAGGGAACCGGAAAAAAACCATATTTGGGAGACAAAGAAGGTAAAATCATATAAATACAGGAAACTTGCTGTGTGATTTGACCTAGAATTTGAGAAACATTTTTCTCTGGGCCCGCGCGTAATAAATGTAACTCCATCTCTCTAAGCATTGCTTGGTTCTTCTCTGGTTTTTCTGTAACAATTTCACCAGGCTGAAATCACCACTCACTAATACCTCTGTTTTCTTTAATCATTTACATTTAGATCATAAAACTATAGTACTCTAAGTAAAAAATTAATAATATCAAAAGGAAAGGGTATTTACAGGACTCCTTATGACTAAAAACTAACAGGATATGACAAATGAATTGATCTTTACTCCTACACTCTCTCGTGCCATAACCTAGATGGAGGACTGAGTTGCCTTCAACACCAAGGCTAGAGTAACACTGCCCAGACTCCCCTTTCTGTGTTTTTAGGTCTTCTTTGCTCTTCTTTGCAGTTACGTTTCACATAAAATAAGGCTATAAAATGAATGTGGGCATCACAGTAACACCAGGAAATGCATCTTCTTTTTTCTACTTATATTTTTAAATCAGCCCTTTTAGTTCCATAACTATCCCACTGATATTTTATTGGGACCACATTAAATGAATAGAGTAATTAAGGATGAATAGACATGTTTATGGTTTCCTGTTTCTCCCTGTGAGAATGTGATATGATTTCCATTTGTTAAAATATCTTTTCATGAGTTTCTAAAGTGTTTTAAAGTTTTCTTCATCTAAGTCTTGGTTGTTCTTTTTTAAGTCTCAGGTGGTTCATCATTCTCTTGCTACTATTAAAAAGCTGAGTTTGTTATGTGGGTTTTTTTGTTACATTTTATAGTTACTTGTTTCAATATATACAGGCAACGTTGATGAAAGCACTTTATATTACTAGTAGTAATATAAAAATTTGTGCACTGAGGGGGGTCCCTCAGCCCAGCCTGTGCCCTCTCACAGTCTGGGACCCCTCCGGGGATGTCCACCTGCTGGCATGCCTGGCCAGCCTGGTGAGGGGCTGATGGCTGTTTGTAGCCTGGCTAAGCCCCCCAGTGGAGACCCTCACCCCATGAGGGTTTGGCCAGCCTGGGTGAGGGCTTGAGGGCGATTTTCAGGCTGCCCACAGTCCCTTCAGGATTCAGGTTGTACTGGGGTGCCTGGCCAGTCTGGATGAGGGGCTCAGGGCTGTTTTCAGGCTGCCCACAGTCTCTTCAGGGTTCGGGTCTTTACTGGGGTGCCTGGGCAGCCTGGGTGAGGGGCTGAAGGCCATTTTCAGGCTGTCCACAGCTCCCATCAACCCAGTGAGGCTGGCTAGAATCAGGTTTCTGGAGTTTATTTATCTTCTATAATTGAAATTTGTTGCCTTGAGTGGAGGCCTAGTCAGGCAGTGAAGCCTCCTATTTGCTTCAGCTCCATGGCTTCTATAATTGAAACATTGTTGCTTTGAGCAGAGGCTCGGCCAGCCTAGCAGGCAGTTTCAGCTCCATGGCTGGTGCAACAGAAGCCTCCTGTTTGCTCTAGCTCTGTAACTGCTGGCCACCATCTTGGCTGGGTTAATTTGCATACAGCCACTCTGATTGGCTGGTGGGTGTGGCTTGGATGGTGGGTGTGGCTTGGGTGTCTTGGAGTGATGGTTAATTTGCATATTACTCTTTTATTAGATTAGATGTACCCATCTTACAGAATTTTCTTTGTCTTACATAAAATTTCAGTTAATTATCTTGGGTTTTCCAGGTAGACAGTTACATGATCACTTTACATTTGACTCACTAATTTCTATTTCTCCTTTTTCTTTACTAATTACATTACATTACATTATCTTTACTAATTACATTCACTAGTCCTTTGAAGCAATGTTAAATAATATGGGTTTAAAGAATATTTTGTTGCAAATCTAGTGAACAAACTGAGCTAAAAAGCAAAATAAAGACAGACTCATAGATATATGGGAGCAGTTTGACAGTTGGAGGGGGCTAGAGGTGTGGAATGATTGAGCAGAAAAGAAAAAAAAAGAGAAAAAGAACTTATTGACATGGACAATGTCAGTAAGTGTGGTGATTGGGGGAGGAGGCGAAGTGGAGGTACAAGAAGGTATAGAGGGAAAAATGGTGATGGAAAAATAAATTTTAAAAAGAGCATTTTGACTTTGCCCCTTATTTTAAAGAGAAATATGTATGTCATGAAATAATTATATTGTGAGGATGAAAAGACAAACTAGGCTAGAATGGTAAGAGCTGAGGAAGAAGGAAAGCTGCTGAGGGTAAGCATAAGACTATAGGGTAGGTTGAAGTAACTGTATATTGCCTAGCAAACACCAGCATCCACAGGAAGTTTGTTAATGAATAAATGAATTGAGGTGCTTTCCAATGGTTAAAGGGGTATGAAATATGAGTGGAGATACAGACTAACAAGGGAGAGGGGGAACCCAAATGCCAGTAATATTAACTTACAATTTTTTTTAGAAAATGGTTAAATGTCTAAATGGATTTTAATGGCATATAAATATTATAAATTGTAAACTATAAATTAACAAGACTTTCACTTATAAGTAGTGGAATCAAGCTATTTGAAACCATTCAAGAGCAATTCATTATTAATCCACATCTTTTCTGGAGGGCTGTACCTTAAGTGCTGAGGGAATTTGGGGATGTGAAATCTTGGTGCCCCTTTCCCTGAAATTAGAAGTGTAATCGAGTAAGTACATAAACTGAAATATATTGTGCAGTATAGGAAAAGTACCAGGCATGGTACAAAACGAGTGCTTAGGTTAGAACAATGAACTGGGAGGGTGGATCAGGGAAGGCTACATGCTTGAGGCTGAATTTGAACAGAAGAGAGTGGGGCTTTGACGGAGAATGTGGAATGAGAGATGCTTATGTAAGCACAGAAGTGTGTCTTAAGGCATTGTATTTCTGGCATCAGCAAAGGTGAAGTGAAGGGGAAAATATTAGGCAATAAATAGATCATTTTATAGTAGAAAAAGATTTTTTCTGTAGAGGAATAAGTCAAAATTACTAAAAAGGTAAATGAGGGACACATGATCCAGAACCTTTAACAGTTAAAGAAAGTTTGGGGATTTATTCTTTCAGTATAAAAAGAGAGTTACAGAAAGTTTTCTGGGCAAGAAGATGTATGATTAAAATGTTCTTATTTATTTGAAAGCAAGAAGAATGGATGGGAGTAGAAAGGAGCCACTGCCCAGGGCAAAACTTTAAAATGCTATTTAGAATTTTTGTCTTAGCCATTATCACAATTTGGCACATCTATATTTTGAACATTAATTCTATGAATGCCAGTTTTGATTTATGTAAATATTGAAAAGAAGGAGAATTTTAAGTTCTTACTTTAATATTGCCATGCATTGGTGTGAACTGCTGACATTATTCAACAGAATTTTTCATTAATAAGTTTCCTAAAACTTAGTTACCAAGTGTGCTCTTTGTAAAGTCTACTCCCATTCAAGTTGTAATTTCTTTTTTTAATTATAAAAATCAATAGCCTATCATATTTTAATTTCTAAAATCAACCATGATTTGTATATTTTTCTGGCACATAAGCAACCTATGTAGAACTGCCACTGCACAAGAATTCACATTCTTAAATGGAACTGAAAAAAATACAACTTTTTAATCAAAGAGGAAAAATAGACAGCTACTCCTAGGAAGTACATGGTAGCAACCCTACACACTCAAAATATAGCATACATAAAGTTATATTTAATAATAAACTAGATTACACTAACAGCTTAATTGAACTAAAGAATCCCAGATTGTAGCCGTTTGGTGAATAGATTTGGGATACATATAACTATAAAGCTAATACTCAACAAAGGAGAAAATAAAGGTTTCATAACTGCAAATAAGCAGACTATAACTTCATATTATAAAAATAATTAAATAATATAGAGATGGGAGAGAAAGAAATGAGATGATTTAATCACATCTTTGTCCAAAAATCAATACAGACTAAAACTGAAATATTAAAAGAAATACACATGATGAACTCATAGCCTTAAAGGTTTTCATAATATTTCCTGTATAAGTTGAGAAATTTCTTTACGTCTTTATGTCAATGCATAATGTTAGAGCCTGCTAGCGCACTGCTCAGCACCGCGGCTCCGAGTTGCTCTGGGTCCATGCGTTCATCTAGATTCTTCCCAACTACACCAGGGAACCTTCCTACTCGAACCCTGCCCACTGTACTAATGCTTGGGAACTTAGTCCAAGTTCCTCCTTTGTCCTCTGCTCACCAGTAACAGGTGTTGGGTCCAAGCTCCCCTGCCCTGGGCTGCACCTCCTTGGTTGCCAGGTCTTAGATGGAGAAGCCATGAGAAGTTGTGAGTGTATAAGAATGAATATTTATTGCAGAAGCCAGTGGCCATACAGCCATCAGACAACACAGTCTTTAGGAGAAGGCCACGAAACAGGCAGCCATACACTGGCTGGTAAGTACATATCTGCCCTACAAGGCAGTAGCATTAGCCTCTGTACCCATAGCGATCATCTGAGCAGCCACACGTTGCCTCTAAACTCACTGCCTTACGTCGCAGTGGTATCTGAGATCTCTGGCTCAGCAGCTTCCCTTGTCTCTCCTGCCCAGCACAGGCTAACTGGTTAGCATGGTAGCTCTACCTGAGCTCTCCATGAGCTTTGGTCTTACATTGTAATAGTACCAGCTCCCAGCTCTGCATGTCCAGCTTCATCTTCGTCACACCCCTTCAGACTAGCTGCTCAGTAACCTATGTTATTCCTTAAACAAAGAAGGCTTCATGCCCATAGTTGCATCACTCATATTTTCGCTACGGAGGGGCACATTGCGCAGTGTAAGGCTTGCCATAACCTTGCACCTGCATAAAAGTATCTTGGCCATAAGCACCCCTATAAGGCCCAGGCTTACAATGGCCTTGAACATCCCATGTATTCTTGGACAGGGCTCCACACATAACTATGGCATTTCATTAAAAAACAGTTCATATATTTTCAATCTATTTTGCTAAAATTAAGAGTGAAAAAGTATCCCGGCCGGTGTGGCCCAATGGTTGAGTGTTCAGCCTATATACCAGAAGGTCATGGTTCAATTCCTGGTCAGGGCACAAGTCCAGGTAATGAGCTTGATCCTTAGTGTGGGGCCTTCAGGAGACAGCCAGTCAATGATTCTCTTTCATCATTGATGTTTCTATCTCTCTCTCCCTCTGCCTTCCTCTCTGAAATAAATCTAATCTAATAAAAGAGTAATAGGCAAATTAACTCTCATTCTGTTACACCTACAAGTCTTGCCCACAAGCCACACCCACCAGCCAATCAGGAGCAAATATGCAAATTAACACAACTAAGATGTCAGTGGCCATGGAGCTGGAGTTGCTCCGGGCAATGGAGGAAGACAGGGCCCTGTGAGCCCTGAGCTCTACTCAAGGTTACAAAGTTTCAATTATAGAAGATAAACAAACCCCAGATACCTGCTTCCATCCAGGCACTCCAGTAGGGACCTGAACCCTGAAGGGGCTGTGGGCAGCCTGAAATGGCTCTCTGCCCCTCACCCAGGCTGGCCAGGCACCCCAGTAGGGACCCAAACCCTGAAGAGACTGTGGGCAGCCTGAAACAGCCATCAGCCCCTCACCCAGGCTGGCCAGGCACGCCAGCAGGTAGACATCCCCCGAGGAGTCCTAGACTGTGAGAGGGCACAGGCCTGGCTGAGGGATCCCCCTCCCCCTAGTGCATAAATTTTTGTGCACCAGGCCTCTAGTAAAAATATGTTTTAAAAAAAAGAGTGAAAAAGCAGACTCAGGGTTTTGATAGCCACCACAGTGAGAGGGGAAGCATTGCCTCTGCATCCCTAGATCCCGTCAGGTATGTTAGAAAGGGCATGGAAGAGGTGAAATAGAACTTGGCTCCCTACATTTTCTTCCCATAGTACTTCCTTCACGAAACCAGATTCATGGAAATGAAGGGCAAATGCACTCACAGTCTCCATACCCATGGCAAACTGGGGCTCTGCTGTGTTCCTGCTTGTGCAGAATGCCGGGAAAGACCAGTGACGGGGACATGAGTTCCCATGGAGAATAGGAACAGTTACAAATAAAGTGTTTTCCCCTGTCACCACTGAGCATAGCCTATTGTCAGTGATAACACAAAGTATTAAATGGAAGTTTCATTTATGTGTAAAAGAAGCTTTAGATTTATTAAAAAAGGAAAGAAATGTTCTTCAAAGGCTCCCTTCTTTTGAAATAGACAGAAAGGCAAGGTGAAATCCTTCTGAGGACTGTTCAAAGGCAGCATGATCTCAGTAAAAGGAACAAAATGAAACTATGTTCAAAGCCATCTTTGTTTTGTCAGAAATATTTTACAAATGAAATCAGGGAATATTTGCTTAGAGCAATAAAGTCAGACTCACCAGAATGAAAATGCTACACATGGATATTTGTAGAAAACTGTTCTTCATTTAAAGTAAATTTACTTTACAGAACATTGAACTTATAGGATTAAGGTGACTATCTATTAAGTTTCAGGAAATGGGCAGCTAGGAATGCAAAAACTTTCTACCTAAAATACATTATAAAGTATATTTCAGAGATGTCTAAGAAATGTTACTCTACCTATAATAATGTATATAGTGATATAATAATGTATGAATCATCTTGAGCAATACTACACTCACTTCTAAAATACTGAGAGTATCGTGGACAAGAAGAACCAATTGGTTCATCAAAATTTTCAATCCATTTGTGGTCCTTCATGCCAGTTTTATGTTGCAATACAGTAAGATAATATAATTTTGCTAATTTTGATAAAGCATACCTAATCTTTTTTTAAAATATATTTTATTGATTTTTTGCAGAGAGGAAGGGAGATAAAGAGTTAGAAACATCGATGAGAGAGAAACACCAATCAGCTGCCTCCTGCACACCCCCTACTGGGGATGTGCCCACAACCAAGGTATGTGCCCTTGACTGGAATTGAACCTGGGACCCTTCAGTCTGCAGGCTGACACCAAACCGGTCAGGGCAGCACACCTAATTTTATATGAAGGGATTCTTGCATTCTCAAGGAGTGTATTCTTCTTTTAGTTCACAAAGGAGGAAACTTACTTAAAGCTAATGATGCTTAGGTGGGGTAAAGTGTGCTTTAAAGACATTTGATCACTAGATGTAACATAGAGGAAGTCACACGTGTTCTAAGAGTGGAGAATGAGATTGGCCATCCTCTGCTCAAATTTCCATAGTGGAAAAATGATGTCCTCTCTCACCCAACTGAGCTACTTGACGATGAGATTCCTCTCAGGCTAGGGCATGGGGAAGGGAGACTAGGTACAGTTGGCTATTCTAAATTCCAGTACTGCCACTTTTGACTAAAGTTGTGTCTGGCAATTAGATCAAGTGGTATAAGCAGCATTTAGTGATCAGGAAAAAAAACACACCTGTGCTTTAAACCCTGTCCAGCGCTATTTTGCTGAGTAATTCCAAGAAAGATGTAACAGTTTCTTCATTTGTGAAATGAGAATAGTAACATCTACCTCTCAGAGTTCTTTTGAGTAGTAATCAATACTTTATACTACTTACTAAAAAGAAATTGAAAAAATATGCATAAATACTATACATATATATGTGTAAAAATAATATTTAGGAATACACACACAAATATGTTAGCTGTCTAGCAATCTGGCAGTTAGTGTGGCAAAGAAAAAAATATTGTGTACACGGGCAGAAAATGACTTTTGTTTTAAATATTATGAATACACACATATACATAAAATACCATATGCCTCCTTCCTTCAAGGATTTTATATATACATTATATTTTATTTACTAACTTAATCTAAATAAAGGTTCTAGGTACAATTATTACCATCTCTCTATTATAGATAAGAAAATAAAACCCAGTAGCAGTAACAAGCATGAGTAGTAGGAGTAGTTGCTGTTATGGTAGCCCAGGAGCCCTCATGGGATATCCACTTGCCAGCGGGGGGGGGGGGGGGGGGGGGGAGGTCTAAGCTGCAGTCTGACATCTTTATCACTGCTAAGAATGCAGGAGAAG
>PVJC01004186.1:0-22086 GCA_004026665.1 Murina feae | reverse complement strand
TCATTCCCAGTTTTTCTGCTGTTACAGTCAATTTGCATATTGCCCTTTTATTATATAGGATAATTGGGGAAGCAATTGTGTGTGTGTGAAGGGAAAAGAAAGGTGATTCCGTGGTGGTATACAGATAAGAATGCACAGTCTTAAATGATGTTTAAAGATGATATTTTAAAATATTTTATCTTTTAAAATGCTTTCACATACATTACCAACCAATAAGCTCTTAAATAAAATGAAAGGTAGAACAAGACAGCCATTTTTTTTCATTGCTGGGTATGAAAACTCAAGAATCTTGGAATCACAGGATTTGTTCAGTCACAAATGCAGCAAATGACAGATACAATAAGGCAATCTATATCTCCCATTTCCCAGTTAATTGCTTTTACCCCCCTATGTCACATAATCTTCCAAATTTATGTGTCATTGTTCCCTTTTCCACATCAAGGAATTATCTAACTTACAGTATACTTTCTCTGAGGGTGCTCTTGTGAAATTAAAAAAATAATAATCATAGAAGAGTTAAGATTCATGAAAAACAGAAATGCAGTTTATAAATATTAAATGATAGATGACTAGAAGTATAAAACAGTTATGCTCTAAGTTTCTAGCAATAATTAAACATACTTTTTCAGAGCTGTTCTTTTGGGATTCTACTTATTTTTAAATCCAGTAGTTGGCAATGCCCTCCCTTAATTTGCCTTTTGTATTGCACATTTCCTCCCCTCCAATACACATAAAGTCTGCTACATAATATTGGCATAAATAAGCATATGATAGATTATTCTTATAAAATTGTGCTAATTGGGTACCATGGAAAGCAGTGAGAATGAATGTTGTGAGGATACTTTAAATCCAAGGGAAGGACTGGCTTACTTGATTGTTGGGAATAGTCTGTCCATAAGGAAGACTGGTTTCTAATGAGGATGGATGCATCCCCTAAGTGCACACGAAACGGCAGCAGCGAGGAAGAAATTGTGATGCATGTGTAGAGCCTTTTCTTTGAACGATGCCTGTTATAAGACAATGTTTGAAGCCAGTTGAATGCATTCTCCTATGGATTGCACAATAAGTAAAATGACATGATGGAAACAAATATCATCAAGCTATAAGAGGCCAGAAATTGTGAGTTCTTTGTTTTCCAAACAAAAGAATTTTCCACTGTCCAAATGTCTGATAGTCACTGAATCTTTTACTCAGCTGAGAATTTGTTTCATTTTCCTAATCAAGATGAATTGCTGTAGACTAAAAAAAATTATTTTCGAGGGGGAAAAAGACCGTTAGGAGGTTTAATATATTAATAGCTAATGATTTAGTTCAGATTTTATTGAAAACATTTGAAGCAGATAAAATAATAAAAGTAAGAAAATAATGAGTTCCAGCTACCTGCTAGAAGCATGTAAATAATTGTGTATATATAGTTTTTTACTTACCAGTAATTTCAAAGAAGACATACATATAAATATATGGGAAATATTTATTCTCAAAATGAAAATTCCACTTAATATTTTGCACAGAAAACATTATAGGAGATACCTATATTTTTGTCTGTCATGCTATTGTGAAATGATAAGGAATTCTATTTCATTTTCAAATAATAATAATACTGTTTTTTAATTATATAGTACATTCTGTCTACAAGTTCAAAAGGTCAACTCCATGCAAAATGTAACAGGATTTTATGATTAAAATTAATGCTATTTCTGTTGGCGAAAATTCAGAAGTGATAAATAGCATTTGATTTTTGCTGTGTTGCCATAATACAGGCACTGAGAAAAATTTAGAAATTTGTGACTTCATATTTTCATATCCATAAAGAGAACCATCTGAAAAGCTCTATAAAATTACATTAATTTTTCAGGAGTCTATTTTGAATCCTAAAGTTGAAAAACATGTCTAATACAAAGAGTTCATCTTCAATATAAAGTATGCATTTGAGACCATTTACAGTTTTTCTTGGATTTGAAAATCTGTAATATGGTACTCAATAAATTTCTATAGAAATAAAAGACAACATTTATCATAATGTAATCTGAAATTCTTATATATTTCATCTTTTGTTACATATATCATATATATTTCAATATATTCTCAATATATTGGGGAAAAACAGTTAAAGAAAAATCATACGTTTGTCCTAATCAGTGGGTCAGCTGTAGTTATCAGAAAGAGATTTAGTGATATAATTTTTAGCAAAGAAAATGAAAGACAAACAATAAGTTATACATGTTTCCTGTAGATGTCAGTTACCAGTGATACTGAGCATTGATTACACTATAATTGTAGATGACATTTTAAAGGTATTATCATATATTGAAAAGATATTTTACATAACAACCACCTCTCAGAATTTCAAAGGAAGAAAATAAACCTTAGGAATCATCTAATTATCTCCCTAATTGTACAGCTAAGGAAAACAGAACTCAGAAATTAAAGTAACTTTGCCTTAGGTTATGCAGTACGAGTTACCAGTAGAGCTAGTTCAAATATCTAGGTCTACTAATTCATTGACGTTATTCTCAATCATTGATTTAAGAGTACATTAAGACATCCAATTCACCTATTTGTGAATATTAAAATGACATACATAAATATCAAAGAGCAATTAAATTTTCAGCATAAAACTTAGCCCCAATAATTTCTTAGATGATTGATTTAATTAATCAGCATTGCACTGCAACTAAAGTCACTGTGACCTGAATAAAATATGACCGAACTCCAGTGAGAAGTCTGTACCCATTAATTTGTTCAGTCACTATGTAGTAAGTTACTACTAAATACCAGGCACTGTTCTTGGCCTTCAGAGTACAGCAGCAAACAAAAACAAACTGCTATAAATTAAAAAAATAAATTAGAGGAAGGTGGTACAAAATAAATGTTTGTGCATGATAAGAACTTTAGAGAAAAGAAACAAAACACTGGGTAAGAAAGCCTAAAGCTAGCTGGGGTTTCATTTATAGGGGGTTCCTAAAAGACCACATTGGGAAGCTAAAGTTGGATTGGTTCATGAAAAAGCCATGAGGATAAATGTACTTGCAACAGAAATAGCAAGTGCTGAGATCCTCCATGGGAGTATGCCTGTTATGCTCAAGAAACAGCAAAAGGCAGAGAGCATGGACTATGTGAGGGGGATACGAATAGAGGTCAGAGCAGGGAGAAAAGGGAACTGGACTAGGCAGGTAAGGGACTGGACCTGCTAGGATCCATAAAGATGTCTTGGACTTTGCTATTTGAAGCCCTCCAAGAGCTTCAAGCAGAGATATAATATGACCTTTCTTTCATTTTAATAAGGTCGCAGTGGTTGCTATGTTAAAGACAGACTTTAGTGGAACAACAGTAGAAGTGGGGAGACCAATCATCTCTTGCATCAAAGCAGGCAAGAGATGATTCAATGTTGGCATTGAAGACTATTAGCCCAAAACTCGGTGCTCTTGGGTAATCCATTTTCTATACTATAACAGAGTAATCAGCAAACAAATCACTTGAATAGAATAATTTGAAATTTTAATAAAGAAGTTATTCCCAAGGGTGGGCCAAGGTTTAAAGACATTATCAATTAATAATATAATACATTGAAGCTAGTAATAACAGGGGAAAGTACTACCCCCTAGGTAAAAGGGGCAATAGAGCAACCTATTGCTGGAACATAAAAAGGATAGCTATAGAGAGAGGGCCACCTCATGGAGGTTACAACCAAAAGGGTCATAGTCAACTGACCACAACTGGAAGATAGATAGTTATTATGGAAATCAATATCCCTATATCACTCTCCTCCCTCCCTCTGATTTCCTATTGATGCAGCCTATTGAAAAAAACCCAACCAAAAACCAGAAGGTAAGGATGGACTCTGATGTGGCTCCTATGGGTGTACGCTTGGAGACAGAGTAGGGTGGGAAGGAAACAGTAAGCACAAAGACAACACATTGTCCCAACTCACCCCAAATATATTCATGTCTAGTAATAATTCATGAATATGACTACCGGTAATTCATTAAATTAGTTATTTTTTTCTTATCTTGGACAATAATACATAAATTTTACATAGTATGAATTTATTTTAATGAAAATATTCATTATATCAGTGAAAAATGTTTTTACTCATGTCTATACTATCAGATAAAATATTTCATAGTTATTAAGAGTTACTGAACATGTATTGGGCATTTAAAATTTTTTCAAGGTGATAATATATTTAAAGTCTTCAAAGTTTTACTTATTTTCTTAACTAGTTTCTCCTCTTTTTCTCTTATCTTGGCCTTCACACTCAATCTAAATAGATATTTCAGATACAGGAAAACCACCCATTTCTCAAGATTAGGTAATTTCTTAAGCTGATTCTAACTTTCAGAGTAATTCAGAGTAAACTCAGTACCTTTTAGCCTGGTAGAGTTCTTAAACATCTAATCTAATAAAAGAGTAATATGCAAATTAACCATCACTCCAAGACACATAGACCACGCCCAACATCCAAGCCATGCCCACCAGCCAATCAGAGAGGCTGTATGAAAATTAACCCAGTCAAGATGGCAGCCAGCAGCCACGGAGCTAAAGTAAACAGGAGGCTTCCATTGCACCAGAAGTAAACTGCCTGCCTAGGCCAGCCGGGGCTCTGCTAAAGGTAACAGTGTTTCAATTATAGAAGCCACAGAGCTGAAGCAAACAAGAGGCTTTGTGCCTGCCTAGGCCTCAGCTCAAAGCAACAATGTTTCAATTATAGAAGATAAACCCCAGAAACCTGATTCCAGCCAGCCTTACTGGGACCTTGGGTCAATGGGAGCTGTGGGCAGCCTGAAAATGTCCCTCAGACACTCACCCAGGCTGGCCAGGCACCCCAGTAGGGAACCAAACCCTGAACAGGCTGTGGGCAGCCTGAAAACAGCCCTTAGCCCCTGACCCAGGCTGGCTAGGCACCCCAGTAGGGACCCGAACCCTGAACGGGCTGTGGGAAGCTTGCAAACAGCCATCAGCCCCTCACCAGGCTGGCCAGGCACACCAGCAGGTGGACATCCCATGAGAGGTCCCAGGCTTGTGAGAGTGCACAGGCTAGGCTGAAGGACCCCCCCCGAGTGCACAATTTTTGTGCACCTAGTAGAAAATAACAATACTACTATGAAAACAAATATTACATTTTATAATGCTTTTTTTCTCAAAGTATTTTACATGAAATAACTCATAAGGAAAACTTACAAATATGGCTAAAGCAGTTAAATCTCTGGATTTTATTTTAAAAATACTAGTAAACATTGTCATCAGTCCAATAAACAAAACAGTAAGTAGAACGTAAGTTTAAGTGACTTTGGTTACCCAAAAACACTTTCTGTCCCTTCCATTCAGTGAAAACTACAGTATAAAAATTCCATGGGGCAGAAGAACAATTTCCCCTGCTCTCTAATTGGACATTCAGATATACTTCTGCTGTGGTTCCTTGGTGTATTTCCAGCCATTAAGCAATTAAAGTGAGGCAGATGAATAGAGACACAGAACCCATCTCACTGAAAACTCACTGAAAGGTATCTTTCTTCCCATTTTCTATACTTAATCAACAACAACCCCCAACCCATCATACAAGAAACATTTCTTATATCTTTGTTTTTGCTTTCATAAGAAAATATATTCCAAGTTCTAACTATGATGTTTGCTGGTTAGTTTCTTAGATCACAACATTCTATTTAATCTATAATTTATATGAATTATAGTATTGCAAGAATTATAATTGTATATTTTGCTCTGGGAAAATACATTACCAGTTCTGGGCTGGTGGAGTAGAAAGAATATGTGCTTTAATCAGATATTTTATTTTGGAAACATTTTGATATTGCTCACTGTAAGATTCTAAACATTTTATAAATGTCAACTCATTTGTTCCCCATAACAACCCTATGAAGATGGGTTTATCTTTATCATTCAAGGGTTATTATTATCATTCAAATTTTATGAACAAGGAAACAGAAGCACAGTGGTTAAATAACTGATTAAAGACATATAACTTGTAAGTGGTAGAAAGGCACTTTTATCTATTTTACTTTAAACGTTTTTATGGATTTTTTAGAGAGATAGGAAAGGAGAGGGAGGGAGGGAGGGAGGGAGGGAGGGAGAGAGAGAGAGAGAGAGAGAGAGAGAGAGAGAGAGAGAAAGAGAGAGAGAGAGAGAGAGACATTGATGAGAGAGAAACATCATTGATAGGCTGTCCCCTACACACTCCCCCTGGGGATTGAGTCTGCAACCTGGGCACGTGCCCTGACCAGGAATCAAACCAATGACTTCTTGGTTCCCAGAAAGACACTCAACCACTGAATGACAATTTTAAACAAGTCAGGCTCTATGACTAATATAGGGAAAATATATTTTCTACCTCAGAAAATTATAAGGATTTGTTGAGATATTTAAGTGCTATCACCCTAAAGTGCCTGACAAGTAGCCAGGACTCAATAAATGTGACTACCATTAGCTGTTTTTATTAAAAATTGGTGCCAATAATGTCAATCCCAATCTCTTTCCAATGCCCTTATATTTATAAAATACTGTACTGCAGTTATCCATAAACATATGAGAAGGATAAGGAAACTTGCTCTTCAGTTGACCCAGCCCCAAGAACTATTCAAGCTATTTATCTCTCCATGCAAATTGCCTGAGACTGGAGGTGTTTTCATCCCCATTGGAATGTCTTCTTTTCCTCTTTTCTGGGATTGGAAAGGACAAAGCCTTCTGTGCATGGAGTAAACAGCACTGAGTAATTCACAGACAGAAATAGGACTTACATCCATGATTCCTAAATATGCAAAGAACACAAAAACCTCAGGTGTTTATCAGACAATGCAAGAAGAATGGAATATTACAGGTCATTTAAGTCATCATAGCATCCACCAGTGTTCTGATGCCTATGAAGATATCCTATATAATAAAAGGGTAATATGCAAATTGACTCTAACAGCAGAACAACTGGGAATGACTAGTCACTATGACACACACTAACCACCAGGGGGCAGACGCTCAATGCAGGAGCTGCCGCTGGTGGTCAGTGCACTCCCACAAGGGAAGCTCTGCTCAGCCACAAGCCAGGCTGAAGGCTGCCAGTACAATGGTGGTGGTGGGAACCTCTCCTGCCTCCTCAGCAGCACTATGGATGTCCGACTGTAGCTTAGCTGCTCCCCACTGGCAAGTGGACATCCCTGAGGGCTCCCAGGCTGCCAGAGGGATGTCTGACGGCCAGCTTAGGCCCGATCGCCCAGGGAGCCGGCCTAAGCCAGCAGGTGGACATCCCCCAAGGGGTCCCAGACTGCAAGAGGGCATAGGCCGGGCTGAGGGCCCCCCCCCACCCATGAGTGCACAAATTTTTGTGCAACGGGCCTCTTGATCAATATAAAGAAAGAAGAGTGAAATTAAACATGGTTTCTAACTCTAAGAAAATGTTACATGGGGTACTATGGACCAGTATGGAAACAGCAATAGTGGGCTCTGCCTCTGTCCATTTGGCCCAGCCTGCTTGAGGGCAGAATATGAAAGAAAACATTGCTTATGTTCTCCATGACACAAAGGATAATCAAGTAGATATTTTATGCATAAATGCACTAAATCTCCAAAACAACCTACTGCAGAAGTTTAAGGCAGTACATAATATGATTTCTGATTATGTCTTTCTGCGGGATTCTGGAATTTGTGTTAAAAGGTCACTGAAAGTTTGGAAATGGCACCTCTAAAATTAAAGCTGAGTGGCTATGGTCATGTTTATTTGCCCAAGGCATGGATGGTGATAGAAAATTAGAATCTACATCAGCTGGCTATGCAGCATCTTAATAAATGCACTGATTCATGCTGTGATTTCAGTCACGTGACATGAATTTGTTAATGAACTCCCTCTTTTAATGAAACACTCTCCTTTAATAAGCCCCCCTCATTCAAACTCCTTTTGTTTTCATTTTGCCTTTACTACCTTCTACAAATTTATGTAGATAACCTGTGCAAATGGTGGAAGGAGAATAAAAAACCTCTTTGCTTTCTAAATTTGCATTTTGATTTGTGTGAAGTTAAAACTGTTCAGAGGTGGTTAAAATAGGGAAAGCATCTACCCAGAGGTAGGAACTTTAGTGAAAATGAGAAACAGCTGGGGGTATCCAGCTAAATGGTTTCCCTATAAATATCCATTGGAATTATTCAGGGAGAAAGAAAAAAAGATTTAGAAGTTTAATATAACAAAGGGCTCTAGAAATTGCTAAAACAGAATCCTTTTATGCTAAAAGTGGGGAATAATGAAGTGTTGAGAAGGCAATTATCACCTGTAATCTAAATATCAATTGACTGCATGTGGAAACTAATGGATTTGTAAACTACCAAAGTGAACTATAGCTTCTGCAAGGAGTGAAAATAATATATGCATTCATTCATTGAAGAAGTATTAAGAATAGAGAGCTTTCATTGCAGCTTTACAATATCCTACTCTTAGGATCCATCTGGCATCTTGTCACCTCCATAGCTAGACAACTCGTAGACCTTATTCACTGGTCCACTGGACTTACCATTTTTGGAGATATACTAGTAGGCACCATTCTAAAATTGTCTGTTTTTAACAATTGTGACTTGCTGAATCAATACAGCTGAACTTGACACAAGTTCAGTGTTATTCCTTTGAGAATTAAAACACCTTTCTGGACTAGTTACTGAACAAGCAATGCCTCACCTCATCCAAACCCTATGAATACTTTAAACCAAGAAATATCTAATTTCAACAAAAGACTCACTCTAAATAATTCAGTTGATGGGGAAGTGGCACAAATCTCACCTTGGGACAGGAGCCCAGTGTGACACCCTTGATCATATCCTATATATGTCTACAGAGTAGTCAGTTCCTTTATATTTCCCCATTATTTGCCTATTCTTTTCATTACAAGGAGACTAAGCTCTACCTTGATATGATGAAATTCTCTCACAGAGTTCCTCTGGTTTTCTTGAAAATAATTGCATTCTTTCAGAGTTATGTCAACATTTTCTGTAATATGAACAATCTGATAACTAAGAAAGGTCTTTATTCTCATGGTCGATAGGCAAAAAGCTCAAAAGATCTGCTTTGAGTGTTTTATGTTTAAAGTACCTAGGAGAGCTATCAGGAAGACAGCTGAACATATGCGACTGAAGTTCTGGGGAGAGATCTGGACTGAAGACATGAATTTGGGAGGCGTCAGAATAGAAGCAATTGTTATCTGTGCTCATGGAACTAGGTAAGATCATCTAAGTGCCTGCTGTTGGAGGCCAGAGATAAGTCACATGTTTGGAGAAAACCTAAAACAATCTTTGGAGACTGAAACCTAAAACTTAAAACCATTTTTGCTAACAACAAAAACAAAAAAAAAAACACTTCACAGATGAGTCACCCACACTCAATGCAGGTTTCGTTTTGATTCATTTATACCAAAACTTTATTTTGTTTAATTACATAGGGCCTCCCCTCAATGCTCCAAGATAGTCTTGTAATTCTATCATTTTTATGTTCTATTTTCAAAGAATTAATTAGCATGTTAAAGATACTGATGATTTACATGAAGACTTCATTGAAGCAATTAGATATATAAATGGCTAAGAGCTGGTGATGAATGTGCTAACAAAGGTATAGCTCAGGTACTGAATGACAGAAACCGCTTTCAGAAAAAAACTCAGTAGTTCAGTGATGACCTAGATACAGGAGTCCTCAAACTTTTTAAACAGGGGGCCAGTTCACTGTCCCTCAGACCGTTGGAGGGCCGGACCATAGTTAAAAAAAACAACAACTATGAACAAATTTTTAGCACACTGCACATATCTTATTTTAAGCAGGACAGGCAGCGGCAGCAAAAACACCCGCATGTGGCCCGCGGGCCGTAGTTTGAGGATGCCTGATAGAATATTGGAAAAATGGAATTAGTTTACATGAAAAGTTACATGTTACAGTTGAAACAATCATTCAAGTAGAAGATGAAGGATGCTCATCTCTGTGATAGTTCTTACTTTTCTTAATTTTGTAGGTTTAAAGAAGGCTAACTTTCAATGAACCATATAACTCAGGTACTTAAAATAAAATGCAAATCTAAGCTGTGTGATAATTGTGTTAAAAGTAGATAGGCCTGGCCCTCACTCCCCAGCAATGTGGCTCTGGAATCTGACCATCTAGGCCACTGTCAAATTATGAACATAAGAGCTTAGAACACAGAGTTGTAGTCTCCTTGTTCCACAGACATTGCTTGAGGGATGTGTCCATGTTATTAAACATATCAGGAAGTCATTTTAATGGTTGCAATCATCCATTTACTAAAAGTTCTAAACCACTATTTATCCTATTACTCTCTTTTTGGATATTTAGCTTATTTTCATCTTACCTCATTGTTGTAATTTAGGTTTTGCTGTGAACCTCAACCTTTTGGTGGCGCAGAAGTTCTAGTAGCCTAGTCGCTTAGATGTTAACTCCTCTCTTAGATGTTTGCCTACCCCTCTATTCCTCTCTTCTCCTGTCATACCTTCAGACCTCTTCTCCATTTTGACCCTCACACCCTTGACCTATGCTAGAAAAAAAATCAGTGACAAGAAAATGTCCCAAGCAGCTACAATATCTACTCCCCCTTTGTGTCTGTGCCTGTACAGCCTGCCTTCCTTCTGCTGCTTTGCGTAAGCAGCCTGTGCTTTCACTGAAGGGCATCGCTTCCACTTATACACCTGCTCACATACATCACTCCAATCTTTTTCCTTTGTCCTCGATACTATTTTTTCCCTCTTGACTAAATTATCTTAAGAGCATACAAGTGTTCTATTTCTCCCACCTTAAAAATGGGGGGGGGGATCCTCAATAACACATCATTATTTGTTCTCCTTTAGAGGAAAACTTCTAGTTTTTTTTTTAATAAGTTGTCTTCAGTTTCTTCCTTTTCATTTTGTCTTGAATCCAGTCCAATCAGGATTTCTCCCCACATGCCACCAAAACCTCCCTCAAGGTTATCACTGTCTCCACATTGCTCTAAGCCAATAATAAATTCTCCATTCTCATCTTATCTAAAAGGCCAGCAGTACCTAATATGGCTGATGATGGTCTCCTTGATACACTCTCTTCATTTGGCATCGACGATTGCTTGTGCTTTGCTTTCAGCCCTATTTTACTATCTGCTCCTTACCATTTCACTCTGCTGGTTTTACAATATCTACATGACCTCCAACAACTGAAAATCCCCAAGTCTCAGTTCTAATCTTAAAACTTTTTTCTTGTGTTGCTTTACTCTCCTGTGACCTCACCCATGAATTTAAATACCACTTATATGCTGAAAACCTCCTGCTGAGACCTGTCTGCTGAACTCTACTTGCCTATTCGACATGTCAGCAGGGATGTGTGATATCTCACAGACTAATCTCATGATCTGTACCTCCAAATCTCCAAACCTGCCCTTCCCACAATTTTTTCTAAAACCAATAAATGGCTATTCTGTCCTTCCCATTGCTCAGACCAAAAAAAAAAGTCATTCAGGACCACTCTTTTCCTATGATACCTCTCCTTAAAATATATGCAGTGTCTAAACATTTCTCCTATCTCCATTACTTATCTCTGATAGCAGCAACCATTACCACTCAGACATATTATTTAACTAGGAGCCCGGTGCACAATAATTTGTGCACTCGGAGGGGGGGTCTCTCAGCCCGGCCTGTGCCCTCTCACAGTCTAGGACCCCTCAGGGGATGTCCACCTGCTGGCATGCCTGGCCAGCCTGGGTGAGGGGCTGATGGCAGTTTGCAGGCTGGCCAAGCCTGCCCACCTGCCCCACCCACCCTGCTGCTTGCGCCGCACCCAGTTCCATGGCTGCGCTGCAGGCCTCCATCTTGGTTGAGTTAATTTGCATACAGCCTCTCTGATTGGCTGGTGGGCGTGGCTTAGGCATCCCAGAGAGACGGTTAATTTCAATATTACTCCTTTATTAGAGTAGATAACCTCCTAATTCAGGAGCATGCAAACTTTTTTTTTCTGTGAAAAACCAGGTGGTAAGCATTTTAGGTGCTGCAGGCCATAAGATCCCTATTGCAACTACTCAACACTGCCACAATGTGAAAGCAGACTCATGCAACTGAATGAGTGTGGCTGTGTTCTAATAAAACTTTATTTACTAAAACAGGAAGCTGGTCAGATCTAATACATGAGACAAGCCACGGTTTGCCAACACCTATTCTAGTTCAACATTCTGACATCCTCGTATCTAGTCACAATACAAGAGCCACAGTGATCCCTTTGAAATGAAAATCATAGCACATGATGCCTCTACTCAAAATTGCTCACAATCCCAGTAAAAGCCAAAGTTTCTAATACAGTACAGTTTCTAAAGAATATTCCCCCCCACGTTGCTCCCTGGGATCCAGCCGCACTGATCTTTGTGCTGCTCTTTGACCTTGCCCCGTGCAGGAGGGCATCTGTCCTTTCCTTTCACTCTGTCTAGAGAAAGCCATTGCACCTTTGTAACTGCAGAGCTCATTCTCCACCTTCCTTAGGCCCGTGGTCAAATGTCCCATTTTCAGTGACACATGTCCTCCCTAAGAAATAACACTTCAGAGACACTGAAGCATGGTATAGACTGGTGCATTTCAGAGGGAAGGGGACAGGCAGTGGGAAGAGATTAATCAAAGAACTTCCATGCATATGTGCATAACCCATGGACGGACAATAGTGCAAGGGAAGGCCTGGGGAGGGGTTGAGAGTGGGGTAGAGGAGGTCAATGGATGGGGGGTGGGGGAAAGGATACATCTGTAATATGTACTTTCAACAATAAAGATAAGTTAACATGAAAAAGAAGTTAAAATCACTAAAAAAGAAGTTAAAATCATAAGGCCATTTGTCATTTTCTTTACAGAAAAGTTGCCATTTTCTTTTTCTACTTTTTTCCCATAGAAATGTTCACCACCAGCAGCTGGCATAGTAAGAAGTTTAATTTCCTTATTTGTTTACCCCTGCCTTAGAATATATCCCAGAAGGATATTGATACATGCTTGAGGGTGATTTTTTTTTGCTATTGCTCCCTACTTTATCCCTAAAGTCTAGAACAGTTTCTGGTACATGGTTATGAACCAATAAATATTTGTTGAATGAAACATTGTAGATGAACATGGAAAGGGCAAGAGAGGGTCTTATCCTTGATGCACAGAAGATAAATTCCTGTATCAAATGATAGAGGTTATTTAAAGCTTTTAATGCAATTATCCAGCTTTTATCGCTAAACTGTTTGCATTAAGTTTTGATGCCCTTGTTTTCCCCTCTCCCTGTGATAGTTAATTTTGTGTGTCAACTTGATTGAACTAAGGGGTGCACAGACAGCTGGTAAAACATTATTTTGGGGTGTTTTTGAGAGGAAACTTTCAGAAGAGATTAGCATTTGAATTGGTGAGCTGAGGAAAGCCAACTGGCCCTCCCCAGTGTGGGCTGGCATCATCCAATCTGCTGAGGGCCTGCCTGTACTGTGAGGAAGGGTGAACTCAAGTGTTCCCTGGTTGATCAGAGACATCTATCTTCTCTTGTCCTTGTACATAAAGGCTCCAGGTTCTCAGGCTTCCTGCCTCAGACCAGGATTTACAACATTTGTCTCAGAGGTCTCAGGCTTTCAGAATGAATTTAAATTCCACTATTGGCCCTCCTGATCCTCTAGCTTGCAGAGGGCACATCCTGAGACTCTGTAGCCTCTTTAACTACATGAGCCAATTCCTATAATAAATCTTCTCGTATACATCTATATCCATATTTATCTACTACTAGAGGCCTGGTGTATGAAAATTCATGCACTTGGTGGGGGGGAAACAGGCATCCCCTAAACACAGCCTGTGCCCTCTCATAGTCTGGGATGCCTTGGGGGATGTTCACCTGCCAGCTTCGGCCACCCCCTTGGGGGATCTGGCTTAAGCTGGCAGTCAGACATCCCTCTGGCCCCCTGAGAGCTTTTGGGGAATGTCCAATTGACGGCTTAGGCCTGCTCCCCGGGGATCGGGCCTAAGCCACAGTTGGACATCCTTAGCACTGCTGTGCTCACAGCCATCAGCCCAGCTTGTGACTGAGTGGAGCTTCTCCTATGGGAGTGCACTGACAACCAGAAGACAGCTCCTGTGTTGAGTGTCTGCCACTGGATGGTCAGTGCACATCATAGCAACCAGTCATTCTGCCTTTAGGGTCAATTTGCATATTACCCTTTTATTATATGGGATTGGTTCTTCTTCCCTGGAGAGTCTTGACTAATATAATCTCCAAAGCTTATTTGATAAACATTCAATATTATCCAAGAGAACTGCACATACATATGGTCATATGTGTACCCTTTCTAGGTTACATATTAATCTCATGTTTTCCATGATGCTTATAAATAAAATAGATAGGTCTAATATTTTACAGGAATCAAAGACCTTCAGTGACTACTTTAAAGCATTCTGTGAATTAGATCAGTTATCCCTCTAAACTCTAATCATCATTGTGTTATTGGTGACTCCTACTAGACCATCATGTTATGGAGCAGGTATAACTAGTTTAACAATTAATTTATAATTCATTGAACTGGCAATGCCCCAAATCTCTGTTTCAGGTATGAGAAAAGCAAGGAGTAGTTAGCAGGGCTGGAATCAGGGTTTGGTCTCTCTTCTAGCATGGTCTTCTCTCATTACATCATGTTTCCTTTCTTCCTTTCACAAACAGTTGTCACAGAAGTAGAGAGATCGTTGGAATCAGCTTCAAAAAGCAAAGGCAAACAAACAAAACCCTTACACACTCAACTCTCACTCTAACACAACCACAGATAATTCATGAAATGAAAAGACTACCATGAGCACAACAGGAGACTTGATTTCACCAGGTTATTTTAAAAACAGAGGCAGTGACAAATTAGTCAGTAGCTGCATAGAGAACCTGGGCAGAATAGAGAAGGGCTAGCAGATAAACCCCTTCCAGAAACTCTGTGATAGAAATTCTAAAATCTATTAAGTTTTGTCTTCTGAACTGGCATCAGCACCATCCAGGATGCTTGGTAAGAATTCAGAGTTTGTGGCCGCATTGCAATCTCTGAATCTGGGGCTAACCCTGGAATCTGATTTTTTTATTATTTATCAGATTTTTCTATACACATTAGCTTTACAATCAGAGCCCTGCTATTCAAACTGTGCTCTGGAATCAGCAGGAATGTGCTCGTGACAATAGATGTCCTCAGGCCTCTACTCATGCCAACTGCATCAGTCTCTACTTTCACCAGATCCCTGGATGATTTGAATACAAATTACTAAAGTTTGAGAAATATTATTCTTGAGAGCATTATCCTGTAGACAATGAGACATGATGAAACTGTTATTTCTCCTATTAGCTAGTCTTTCTTCACACTTTCCCTCAATCGCTGTCCTTGACTATTTTAGAAAGTGGATCACTGCCACACATAAGGTGGGATTATGTAATGCAAAACAGAAGGTTAGAAAAGGTTAGGCCCTTGAGAGCATCTTGCTGGAGTTTATTTTACAGATGCAGAACATCAGACCCAGGCTGGTCATCTGGGCTCACAATATAACAGATAACTTGTAGGTAGAGCACAGGAGGTTTGTCTCGGTGCAGTGGCTGATGCAATGCTGTGAGCGCACTCCAGCAATTCAAATCTTTCTGGCACACCAGGAAGATGGCAACGCCCGCCTGAGCCCCTCCCAGAGCCACCTACACAGTACCCTGACCTTTATGCTCATTGGCTCCCTAAGAAGACCTGGTGTTCCATGATTGGCTACCTCCGCTAATATATACCGCTGCACTTCCTCAATAAAATTAGACCTGTGTCACAGAACCTGGTCTCCAGAGTCGTGCATGCAAGCATCCTAGTGCTAGGGGCTCTGTCGTCCTCACCCCTGAGAAATCCCCTGCTTCAATAACTAAGCCATGAATATACTCCAGGCCATTGGATTCTGATTTCCTGGCTACTTTGTAATTATAGACTGCTTCCTTCCAGAAGTTTGCTGCAATTGGGGTTTTATGAAAATTTTGGCCTTTAACTTACATAGTTCTTTTCATTGCAAAGTCAAATAGTCAGGGAAGAAATTCATGTGTTCATCAAATCATCATTCTTTCTAAAAAGGGACTAATTACAAAAATGAACTAGACTCCTCTATATAATCAGGAAGATTATTTTTTAATCTAATTCATTTTTTGGGATAATTACTCAAAATCAATCACTGTCAGTTTATAACAATAATCAGAGAGGAGTTAGAAAATATTGGTGATACTGCAGGGTTCAGTTTCTTCCCCAGATAAGAATATCAAATCAATCCAGCAACTTGGAATTGCATTACAGCTACTACTAAATCAAGTTTAGCTGCATCGTTTTACATTTCCAGCCCTTTGGTCTCCCATATTCATTTTTCTGTGTGTGAAAAATGTATGCACAGTGGATAGGAGATGGTATTTTAGAACTAATTAGAGCCCCTTTCAGCTTCCTAAAGGAGGCTTTCTTAGCAAGAGCAAATGCTTTCCTCCATTTCTTTCTTCGCTTTGTGTCTAGTTAAAGAGGACAGTCTTGAATGATTCTCTTTGGAGTTGTGAAAGGGACAAAAAAGAAAGAGATGTGCCAGCAGAGCAACAATACAGTAAATTTTACATGTGAATGATGATCCACTCAAACAGGATTTGTTTCTTAAATAACTTAGGCTATTCTGCCTCTGCACCATAACACATGTGGAATCACCCTGCACAGTGCCTAACAGGGCACCTAAATAAATATTACTGCTGTTTTTATAAACCCCAAACCACAACATAAACATTTTCCTCGCGTATTAAAGTTGAACTTTTCAATTCCAGTTAATTTGTTCAGAAGAGAAAGCATTATATAACTCAATGTATAACGTTCTTACTTAGAAATTGTGGGATAATGTCGGTCAGGGCACAAACAATTTTAACAGAGGAACCCAGTGAGTGGATTCAGATTGTGTAGTGGGAGGGGAAAAAAAAAAAAAACAACTGCTGACTCATGGTCCATCTGACAATGTTTTTCTGGCCAAATGTTTCATTACATAAGGATTTCTTCTTTGGTATGGCCACTTGCTGTTGAAACTGCTGTATCTCAGTGTTCACAGTGACCTCAGATGTCATAAGAACAATGCAAGCACAGTAGGTTACTATGTATTTACAAGAGCTAGATATTCAGTCTAAAATGCGCTTAGTGGGATAGATCTTGAGATAGCTTTAGATGTACATGCAATAAATATTTTAGCCTCACCTTAGCCTCCGTTTCTTTTCTAAATTGGGGATACAAATAGCTACTTTAGAAGGTCCCTGGGAGGGATTGATGTGATGCTTTATAAAAAGGTTTGTAGCAGGTTCCTGACCCAAGTTACAAATTCAACATCACTGAGAGATTAAAAAAAAAATCAACAATGAGAGAGAATCTTGATTGCCTGCCTCCTGCACGCCCCACCCTAGGGATAGAGCCTGCACCCTGGACATGTGCCCTGATAGGGAATCAAACCGTGACCTCCTGGTTAATAGTTGATGCTGAACCACTAGAGCCATGACAGTCAGGCCATAGTATTTCTTTAATCTCCTGTAGGATATACTAGTGACAGCGACTTCCTCCTATAGTCCATTAGGATGTAATAGGACACCACACGCCCTTCTAGGTCCCCTTCATGAAAATCTGGATTCCATTCTCTCAAAGGCAATATTAGTAATGGGGTTCCTTTGCCTTTCCCAAGCTACACTGCAAAAGTTCAAATTCAATTCTGCTGTATTTTACAATATATTTCACTTTTCCTAACTATTAACAATATTTACTATAATATTTGTACAAGGAAATGTCTCATTCCAAGAATGGGTTTTATACAGAAGGTTTATAAAATTATCACGAATATTTCAAAACAATTCATGATGCATATGACTTTGTAAACATTCAGATTTTCCCCCAGAAATCAGAATTTTTTTTTTTGTAGGGTAGGGAGAATAATTTCATTTTCTTACTTACAGTTGCTTATTTGGCTGCAAGTAATAGAAACAAACCAAAAAGGAAACACTTAGATGACACGGTGAAGTTCACAGCATAGAAGAGTTTATCGTTAAGTTCTAAGTAAGACCAGAAATCAGGGCAGCTCTGAAGAGTTTAATCTCTTAGAAATTGAATTGTACAGAGTAAAAATGCTACTAAAATTGGAGTTTGCTAGAGATTACTAGATAATATTAAGATACTGCACAGATTTATGGCAGAAAGATGAAAACATAAGCATCTTTCAACTGAAATGGTATAAAATAATCCATTGTTTGGATTATTGGAATCACAAGATCAAAGATAAAAAGAAAATACTTATCCCATAGAAATAGTTGCAAAATAAGCACCGTTAACCAAGATAAGTCAATGTTCTAAGATCATCTTCTAATTTTCAAATCATACTGAGTAGAAATAAAGCTTTGGAAAAGTTAGTGCTAAAATGGACTAACCCACAGTTCTATCAGCATTTAAATGATGTATGTTTTTACTTTAAAAGGAACCATACAAGAAAGTAAAAGATTTAATCCGACCCCAAATCAATAAGTTGACCAAGACAAGCAGGGTAAAAGCGAAGTTTATTAATTGCCCTCGGGTGAGGTTCTCCGGTCGGGAGGAAATGGGCCGGGGAAGTCACCGACACACAAACCTGGTAAAGCTTCTTTATGCTGCTGTTGGGCCAATCAGGTCTGTCTGTGGTAGATGGTGGTGGGGGTGGGCAGAGGGTTGATTTGAGTTCAAGTAGGAGTTTGTACAACTGCACTTTGGTCATTCTGAGAAATTACAGAAAGCCATTAAGGAGGGTGTTTTTACCGCGTCGGTTTTATCACAGCTGCAGTTTGGCCTTGGGCTGTTTGTTTGGCTTAGTGGGTGGAATCTTGAAGGTTGCTTGTCTGCCCAGCCCCCAGACCTTACAGAAAGCAAGACAAAATACAAGAAAAAACATTGCTCATAGCTTGATACATGCCATTAACAACTTGTACCTTATCCTTTATGAAGCAAAAGATGTTGACCAAACTAACAGTATTTATGGAGGAACACTGAAGTAAGCCAATTATTCAAGTCCTTCTATAAACTTTACCCTACTTATCTAACTTAATGTCATATAACAGTATACTCTCATGAAAGACATCACAAAGAATATATTTTATATGGAAGAAAAAAGGACATAGGGGGTGATTGGGGATAAAAGTAGAAAGACAGACTAACTGGGCCAAATTAATTTAAAAGTATAATTGAAGAAAGTTTCTAAAACTAAAAAATTGAAATTTAAAAAAATAAAGCAAATCAGATATCAACATGCTTTAAAATATTTCCGTTAGCTTCTATAACAACATTCAACTTCCAAATACAGTAAAATAATATCTAAACATTTCTGAAAGGCTGGTTATATAAGAAACTTATATGTAGGGCATTTGTCTTTTAAAAACACAATAAAGAATAGGTATCCTCTAGCAACATTAGACACTCAAAATATAGCATACATAAAATTATATTTGATAATAAACTAGATTAGACTAACAGGTTAATTGAATTAAAGAATCCCAGATTGTAGCCATTGTGGTGAATAGATTTGGGATACATTCTATCTAATAAAAGAGTAATATGCAAATTAGGCATCATTCCATGACAAAGATGGCCACCCTCATGGCCACAAGATGGCAGCTCCCATAGCCATAAGATGGCCACTCACATGGACAGAAGATGGAGGTGCCCACAGCCACATCCTATCTAATAAAAGAGTAATATGCAAATTAGGCATCACTCGGTGACAAAGATGGCCGCTCCCATAGCCACAAGATGATAGCACCCAGCCCAGCTCAGCCCCGCCACTGGTCAGTCCTGTTAGCCAGGCAGGTGGCAGGGGTGGCGGGGGTCCGAGGGGTGGAACAGGTGATCAGAGGAGGCCGGGCATCCCCTGCCCAGGCCAGAGGCCTTTGCCAGAGGCCTCAGGCATGGGCAAGGGCAGAGCCCATGATTGGAGGGTGCAGAGACACAGCCAGTGATCAGAGGGGTATGAGGGTGCCCTACCCAGGCATAAGGCCTGGTTCAGTGGCCTCAGGCCTGGGCAGGGGCAAGGCTGGAGATTGCAGGGGCCTGGGTTCTGCAGAGCCAGAAATCAGAGGGGTGGGGGCAGAGACTACAATCACAGGGGTCTGGGCACCGGTGGAGCAGGCAAATTAGGGGTCTGGGAGTCCCCTACACAGTCCTGCAGCCTTGGCCAGAGGTTGCCAGTGGGGCAAAGGCAGAGTTGGCAATGGCAGGAGGCAGGATAAGAGCTTGTGATCGCAGAGGCCTGAGCTCTGTGAAGCCGGATATTGGAGGGGTTTGAGGGTCTTCTGCCCAGGCCTGCATCCTCAGGCAGAGGTTACAGGCCTGGGCAGGGGTGGACCTGGGATTGGAGGGGCAGGGATGGTGCTGGTGATGGGAGTGAACTACAGAGGAAACACCTTTTCTTAACACTCATTGGCTAAGCTCCCTGTATGCCACTGGTAATATTCTTAGCAACTTGGATAATAAAAATCCAAAAGGGTGATTTAGGGTTTTTCCACCACACTCCTGGAGAAAAAAAATGAAGGTCCACTTCTGGAGGGCTAAGAAATGTCATATCCTGCCATAGCCAGTTTGGCTCAGTGCATAATGCCTCATCCTGCTGACTTCAGGGTCTGGGTTCAATTCTGACCAAGGGCATGTACCTAGGTTGCAGGCTCCTCCCTGGCCAGGGCCCAGGTCAGGGTATATGCAGGAGGCAACCAATCAAAGTGTTCCTCTCACTTTGATGTTTCTGTTTTTCCCTTCTCTTCTACATTCTTTAAAAATCAATGGAAACATATCCTCAGGTGAGCATAAAAAAAAGAAAGAAATGTCATATCCTATGAAAGACACATCTTGAAAATGCCTAAAGAAAGTTGTCATTTCCTCATGGTGAAGGGACTGGAGTCCGGGTTGATGAAAACACCTTGGTGGCTATGGTGACTGGCAGTGGCTGCAGCAGTGGGGTGATGGGGCTGGTGGTTCCCCTGATTAGCCTGGTTGCCTCCCACAAAGGGAGGCCAGATTGCAGCTTAAGCCTGCTCTCCAAGGGGATCAGAGAGTGGGCCTAAGCCATCAGTGGGACATCTCCTGAGGGCAGGATGGGCTCATGAAGCCCCTAGTATAACTATAAAGTTAATACTCAACGAAGAAGAGAATAAAGGCTTCATAACTGCAAATAAGCAAACTGTAACTTAACAATACAAAAATAAGTAAACCAATATAGAGATAGGAGAGAAATAAATGAGATGACTTAATCATATCTTTTGTCCAAAAATCAATATAGACTAAAATTGAAGTATTAAAAGAAATACACATAATGAAGTCATAGCCTTAAAGGTCTTCTTAATGTTTCCTTTATAAGTTGAGAAATGTCTTTATATTTTTATGTCAATTATTATAGAGAATTATTTATCAGAAATTTGGCAATTCCCTTTAGTTTGACCTTATTTTTCACTTTGTAGAACATATTTTATCTAGTAACTTATATTAAAATCATCTAAACTAATAAAAGCGAAATATTAAAATTAACCGTTTCTCCGAGACAGGGTAAGCCACGCCCACCAGCCAATCAGAGCGGCTGTATGCAAATTAGCCCAGCCAACATGGCGGCCGCCACTCACGAACCTGAGTAAACAGCCCTTTCCATTGCGGCAGGAGCGAAAGTGAAGCTGAGCCCTTCAGCTCAGCTCTGATTAAACTGCCTCTAGCGTAACACAGCTTTTTGAAACATTGTAACAATCATAGAATCCTCCGGAGCTGAAGGAAAGAGCAGCTCTGGCCTAACCAGTAAAAGTAACAATTGTTTCATTATAGACGCTGCGAGGTGAGGCAGAGGAGGCTTCATTAGTAGTTAGAAGGCCGCCTTAAAGGAACAGTGTATCAATTATAGAAGATAAATAACCCCAGGCCTTCAAGGAACAGTATCAATTATAGGCAATAAATCACAAAAACCTGTGACCAGCCAGCCTTGCTGGGACGTTGGGCAATGGGAGCTGTGGGCAGCCTTAAAGCCCCTCACCCAGGCTGGTCAGGCACGCCAGCAGGTGGGCATCCCCCGAGGGGTCCCAGACTGCGAGAGGGCACAGGC
>PVJC01004185.1:51465-65628 GCA_004026665.1 Murina feae | reverse complement strand
CGGCCTGCTTGGTGGCTGCCCAGGCCCTTTGCAGGGCACCGGGGAGCGGGAAAGCAAGGCTGCAGGGGCCAGGATCCTGCTTGGCAGCTCCCCAGACCCCTTGGCAGCACCGGGAAGTGGGAAAGGAAGGCAGCAGGGGACAGGTGAGTGGGAAAGAGTTGGCGGCCTGCTTGGTGGCTTCCCAGGTCCCTTCCGGAAATCAGGGAACAGGAAAAGGCTGGCCTGACCACAAGGCGGGGTTTTCCCTGCTTTCTGGTGGCTGGAGGAAGATGGGCAGTAGTCAAGCTTGGGAGGCAGGCAGCACCCAGCCCTGGTCACAGCTCAAAAAAGAGAACAACATGCAGGGGAGGGCAAGAGTCTGAGAAATCAACATAGAGGGGGTGCCTGCTCCAAGCCTCCACAGTGTGCCTGGGGGCAGGCCCCCGGCAGGTAGACACACACAGGAGGACTGCTCCGAGCCTCAGATGTGGCTGGGGGCAGGTCCTTAGTGGTGACACACACACACACACACACACACACACACACACACACACACAAAAGGCGCCTGGCAGACTGGGGCCATCATAGGACATCCACTGAGGGGTCCCAGACTGTGAGAGAGCACAGTCTGGGCTGAGGGACTCCCTCCACCCTGAGTGCACAAATTTTTGTGCACTGGGCCCCTAGTGAAAGTATAATAGATGTAGCTATTAAGATAGTATGGTCCATTGCTATATCTTAAAGGTCAGGTTAGGTTTAAATATATATGCCTAAGCACTGTCTGACCATCAGACTGTCCAATCAGCCAGTACCTATGATGCACACTGACCATCAAGGGGCAGATGCTCAACACAGGAGCTTCCGAGCTTTGGTGACTTTGCAGCTGCACTTATCGAGTGACACACCTGGAACCACAGAGGAGGGAACCCAATTCTGGTGCATCACCTGAGAACTGCCCTCTCACAATCTGGGACCCCTCAGGGGATATTGGGGAGCTGGATTCAGCCTGATCTCCACAGGCCATGCTGAGGGACCCGTCACTGGTGCACGAATGTTTGCACTGGGCCTGTAGTATGAGAAATAGAATTTTCAGCTAGACTGATTGGGAAGCAAGCAACTTTCCTTGTGAAAACAGTGTTTGACCTGACTGCTTCTCCCCTTTAAAATGCACTCTCCAGATAGCTGCCCTGGTCCATATGAAACTCAGTTTTAACCAAGTCCTTCTTTTCTTAAAAAGTTGTCAATTGCTCCTTGTTTGTCATCACATACTTACATTTGTATGGCCTTGATAATCAGCTGAGGATGTTAGTATAAAGTATATTTGAAGGCTTTGCCACTGGGATTTTAACTCCATAAACTTAGTTGAATTTACTGATCCAAGGAGCCCATTTTATAGAATCTTTGTTGAAATCCATCTCCAATTCAGTAACTTAGCATACAAAACTTCATGGCTTGGCTCTGGCTACCTCTCCAACCATATTTTTACTTTCTAACCTTAGATTAGCTCTAGATTAATTTTATTCATTAATTTATTAATTTATTAATCTAGATTAGAACTTCACTTTCAGCTTTTGCTGTTCTGTTTATCCCTGAATACTCTCTCCTGTTCTTTCTCACTCAGTCCCATCTGTGACCGTCACCTTGCTAATTCTGCCCAACTATATTAGTTATCTATTGCTACATTAAAAAGTACCTCAACATTTAGTAGCTTAAGCAATGATAATCTCTCGTTATTGTTCAAGGTGTATATGTCAGGAATTTGGAAGTAGGTCCCTTGGAGCCATTTAAAGGCTTAATTGTACTGAAGGATCTATTTCAAAAGTGGCACAAATACATGGTGGAGGAGTTGGGACTGGCTTTTGGCAGGTGGCCTCCCCTCAAGGTTTCTTTCTTTTTTTAAAAAATTTTTTTAAAATTATTATTACATAAAGCTTTACAAAGACCCTCAAGGTTTCTTGAGAGTCTTCACAGCTTGCAGCTGGGTTCTCTCAGGGCAGGTGATCCAAGAGACCAAAGCTGAGACTTTGAGGCCTTTTGTGACCTGTTCTGAGAAGTCACAACCATTATTTCTGTGGGACTCTCTTGGCCATGCAGATCTGCCCTGGTTTTCTGTGGAGGAGACTGCACAAGGATGTGAACAAATGATGGGGAAGAGGATGGGATCCATCTTGAAGGGAGGTTACTATTACATCACTCTTTCTTGCTTCTGTGTCATTCCTCTGGGAAGGCTTCCTTCATTTTCCTTCCTAAATTATATACCTGCCCTTCCTTCTACTCCTTTGTGTGTGTGTGTGTGTGTTCATATGGCATATATGCATTATAAGCATGCATATATATAGATTATATACATTTGTTGATATATATCATATATAATATATACATAATATACAATGCACATGTGTCCATTTTTAAATGTATACATTTATATATATAAAAGCCTAATTGACCAAACAACCGAATGACCGGTCAACTGGTCACTATGATGTGCACTGACCACCAGGGGACAGATGCTCAATGCAGGAGCTGCCCTTTGGTGGTCAGTGCATTCCCACAGTGGGAGCACCACTCAACTGACTTCAGGCACCAGACACAGGGTTCATGGCTGGCTGCTGTAGCCTGGAGACTGCAGTGGATTGGCAGCGAGCCTACCAAGTGGTAGTGGCAGGTGCAGTGGGGCTGGGATGAGCAGAGGCAGCAGGCAGCATTGGACTGCCAGTTTTGGCCCAATCCCCACAGGCTACACCCAGGGACCCAACCAGTGCACGAACCCGTGCACCGGGCCTCTAGTTGTGTTACAATTACCTGTTATGTGTCTGAGTACTTTGTGAACAAGGATCTGCCTTATGATCATAGTACCTCAGGTTTTGCTCACAGATTAATGAAGGAAGAGAAGACAGGGAGGTATAGGAAGGAAGGAGCAGTTGTGAGTAATTAGATTTGGTTGTCACAGGGCTCTATGACACATAAGAGTTCCATTTCTGTTAATTAGCAGATGGTTAACAAAGAATAATATCTTCTCAGGGGCAGCTGGGAAAGAGCAGGGAGAGTTAGAAGAGCTTCAGTCGACAACAACACAAATGTTAAGGAATATGTGTGAACTCTAGCATTACTCTGTTTGCACAGCTTTGACACTCATGTTCAGTCATATTTGGCTCTAATTTTCTTTTCTGTTCTCCATTTGATATTTCACTGACATACTCTGGCTTGCAAGCAGGGGAGATGGAAATTACAAAAAGGGTTGTGGTTTTGGAGATGACAGAGGGCAGAAGTTCCCAGTACTACAATATTCCTAGAATGTTTCATGGATTCTTTCAGTTCCAAACTTCCAATGCTGAGAGATCCAAATGGACTAAAGATATTAATTTTTTTTCTTATAACAAGATTCTCCATGGAAAGGGAGTTGTACACATAAAGATATTAATGATGCTTCATCTTTTTAATGACACCACTGCTACCTGTACTAGAAGTGGCTTCTTCAGCCTTGCCAACACTATTCTTACTTTGATTCCCTGTAATCATTGGTCTCTGCTGGTCTCTCCCCAGAGCTATAAAGGAGTCATGTGATATTTATCTTTATGTACACATCATGCTACCTGGTACAAAGTACATACACCTTAAGTATAAGCCGAATGAGTTAAATCTTATTCAAAAACAATCCTATTTAAGATTTCACCTGGGCATATTCCTCCCCATAAAATTGAAATCTGTGGAGACAGTGAGCTGATCAGCCGTAGTGACAATAAAATATAATGAAATCAATTTAAGAGAGTCTTCCACATGAACATTGCATATGCAGCATTCTTTGGCATCAAATGGCAATTATGCTCTG
Source organism: Murina feae (assembly GCA_004026665.1). Lineage (NCBI taxonomy): Eukaryota > Metazoa > Chordata > Mammalia > Chiroptera > Vespertilionidae > Murina > Murina feae. Next base: position 61,820 of record PVJC01004185.1, on the reverse strand, counting down.
CCCACAAGTACCTCTGCTTCAGAAGAGACCCGATTCTGCCTTCAGAATTTGGGAGCCCAAGATGTCTTGTCTTTTGAGTTTAGTGTCAGGTGAAGCACAAACCTGGCTCTGGCCTTCATTTCCTAGGTTTCACATGCTGTGTAAGGGCAGTAATTAATACTGGGTCTGTCTTCTAAGAGAAAGTAGCAGGGTTCCTCTGAAATGCCTGGAGACTGGACAGAGGTCATTGCAGTGCTTTGGCATGACTCCCCATGCCACCTGTTTTAGGACTGAATCATGAATTCCCCTATGTACTGCATGCTGGCAGCTGATAGCTCATGCTTGAGGCCCCTTAGGAGGGTGGCCTCCTCTTGAAGGGAGAGGCCTTGCTCAAGGTGTATCATGGTCAACAGGAAGGTATAAAAGTCTGCCCCTGGCACTGATTTGAGACAACTATGCAGAGCCATGCCTGCTGCAGAGCTCACAGTAGGACCAACTGGGCCTCTGATATGACTTCTTGGCAGTTTCACATCTCCCTCTGCCCCATTCTTCTTCCTTCATTCCCTCATATGTGTTGACCTTGAGAGTACTCCCCCATAAAACTCATTGTCTGCTTCCTGGTGAACATGGCCTATAAAAATCTCTATACTTAGATTATTGTTATGGGATAACCCATGCAAATTATATCAATACTAGAGGCTCAGTGCATGAAATCTGTGTACTGCAGGGGGGGTTCCTCAGCCCAGCCTGCACCGTCTCTAATCTGGGACCCCTTGGGGGATATTTGACTCCTGGTTTAGGTCCAATCCATATGGGATTGGGCCTAAACTGGCAATCAAAAACTACCTCTCACAATTTGGGACTGCTGGCACCCAACTGCTCACCTGCCTGCCTGCCTGCCTGCCTGATCACCCCCTAACCACTCCCCTGCCAGCCTAATCACCCCCAACTGCCCTCCCTGCAGGCCTGGTCATCCCCAACTACCCGCCCTAAAGGCCTGGTCACCCCCAACTGCCCTTCCCTGCTGGCCTGATTGCCCCTAACTGCCCTCCCTGCTGGCCTGATCACCCACAACTGCCCTCCCCTGTCAGCCATCTTGTGGCTGTGGGTGCCACTATCTTTGAGGGCAGGGCAGTCAATTAGCATATTCCCTCCTTATTGGCTGTGGGCGCCACCATCTTTGTGATGATGTGAGAGTCAATTAGCATATTCCTTCTTTATTAGATAGAATAATGCTTTGTTTCAAGTTTATGTATTTTACAGGAGGAAAGTAGCTTTTGTCAGGAATTTGGGGTAACATAAGCATAACCTTAACTGAACAATAGAAATCTAATTCGCTTGTGTTAGTATTTCTCACACTTGCCTAAAACTCAGAAGTAAAACTCTGGATTGAAGGTATTCTCAGTTTTAGATCTCAGTACTTGTGGTGTAAGTGTGGATTATTTTCAGTGGGTTAGAACTCAGAGAATTTCATTCTTTTTTACCTGTAGCAGCTATGATAAGAAATGGAAAATGAAACTCTGTTTTCATCTCTCTGAAGAAAACTTTTAAATAAAGCAATGTATATAGATTTCAAGAGGTTTTAAAAAATCATTTATCTTAATAGCACATATATTGAAATAGTAGGGAGCTATTTTTTATAATATCTAATTCTCTACTATAGTAGTGACAGATATACACCAAGTGGCTAATACAAGGTTATCTACTTTCTTTGTTGCATACTTTACTCCCCTAATAAGGAATTTAATAATTAAGGCATAAAAATCTTTCTAATCATTTTAAAACTTCAAAAATGCATCTACTGGTTGATAATGAAGTGCCAAAAGTAAAATTTAAAAAAATTACATGTAATTTGTACAAAACACTGGGGTATATAAACTCAAGATAGGTGTAAATCATTCCCAAAGGCTTTTGTTAAACTTATCCTTGGTTAACATGATCAGAGAGAATGAGATTGCCATGTTCTTTAACCATTTGACAACATTCCTGAAGCCATACAAAAATATTTATATAGTGCAGTACAGTGTGTAAATTTTACATGAACTTTTAAGATAGGACATGAGATCAAAGAAATCCCTACCATGAACTAGTTTTCCTAATCTTAGGTTATACTTTTCCCGCTTCTTTCTCATGTTCTTTGCTGTACATCAGTAGTAAATTTTGAGAAAAATCACTATGCATATTTGATTCAGTATTATAGATTTGGCCTTTGGCTTAGAGGTTGCTACGGTTTATTTATTCAACCACTATATATTGCTAACCTACTAAGTGTAGCTTTGTATAAAGCAGGTTTCCTCTTCTCTGCAGCAGTCCAATACCATATAAAGCTGCTTCCCTTCAACCTCAGTAGTCTAAGCCAAACTTTAAGCCTTTAAGGAAGTAGGACTGCCATCAAAATTATCCACATGGAGGAAGCTATGACGTTTCATACTGACCTGCAACTCTGAGGTGAGCCATGGTGAGTGCTGAGGTCTAGCTCCTCAGATAAACAGCAAGCTGTCTTCCCCTAATTAGGCATCTTTCCAGGTGCTCTCTGGGCAAACAAAGGAGATCTGATGCAGATAAGGTGAGAAACAGTGTAAAAAGCAACTTGAAATAGTCAGCGGAGTCTGAGTTTCCCCACCCTCCACCCCTCCTGCGGTCCAAAAGTTACATATTTTTCTGACATTTCTGCATTCAGCTTTCTTGCTCAGCAGTCTTTGCAGAACCCGAGGGGTTTACATTACCCAGATGAGTGTGGATGAAATTGAAGTTCCATCCACTGTTGTGGGTGGGCTGGGGCAAGGGAATGAAAATGTTTGCTAAATATGGATGGACCATGTAATGCTCACTAACCACAACAACATGGCTTTGGAACACTAAATTTGGAAAGACAAGTATTTCCCCCCTAACCAGCTTTGCTCACCATTGAATTAGACAGAACTGAAAACACTGGAGAGCAGCATCTTATTTGAAGTCTGTTTAATGGCAAGATTTCCACTGGACCAAGGGGAGCAGTAATTATGCGTGTGAACAGTTGTCAAGAGGAAGTCATTACCAATCTCCATTTTTAAAATAGCCAACAAGTTTTCATTACAGAAAGCAACAGATTCTTATTTGATGTAATTCCCCTCACCCCTCACCAATTCATGATGTGCCCCAGTGGTGTGTGTTGTCATTTAAATTTTGACAAGTCTACTGATTTCAGGTGCATGTGAGACTGTCATAGTTGTGGTTTCAATTTAATGAAATGCCTAACTTAAGGAATCCATTATTTTCCTTGGTATTATTATTAATTGCCTGGAAGAAGAATTTGCAGACTATGGCTTTCTACCTAAGACTATCCACATGGGGTGATCCCTTTGGAAGGCTTTACCTTGACACTTAAGATCTCCCTTAAGAGGTAATTCCTTCACCTACTTTTTTAGTTAATTATCATGCAGAATTTTTTAAATATAATTTTCATTTTTCCAAATTTAGAGAAGAGAACTTCCTGGTCCTCTCTCATGTTTTGTCTTATTTATGTTTTTGTCCCCCTTTGTTGATCATACTGTTTTTATCTCTGCTCTTTTATTGAGTAATCCTATTGATGAAAGCCTTCTGATTTGTTTGACATCATTTTCTAAACTTTGTCTTTGTAATGAGGATTGTAAACAGCAGCACCAGTGAAATACATTCAAGGCAGCCAATGCCACAGTTGGAAATAAACAGCTGAATGCTTTCGGAGCGCTCTGCAGACCTGCACTTGACCTTCCTAAACCCCAAAGGGAAGCTCTCATGTGGCTCCGATGAAGATCTCAATCCTCATCTTGGCTGGCTAAGAGATTAAAAATACCCCTGCTCCCTTGTGATTCATAAAATCTTATAGTAAGATACTTCAAGGATAGCTCAGAGAAGTTACTGCTGTAAGAATTTTATCTTTCAGTTTGATTCAACGTCTCTGAAAGAAATTGTAATTTTAAACAAGGAAATAAGGTAAAGATCCATATTATTGTGTTTATTGACCCATTTGTTTCCTTGTTAGTGAATGTAAAATAATGTATACCTTTCACCTAAGGAACACATCAACTTATTTACATAAAGCCTTCCTAAGCCTCCCTGAGACTGCTTTCGTATTTTCCAGGACTTTTACAAAGTATGCCAGATTCTGGGTCAACGAAATTGTGAAGAGATCTTCCCCATCCTCTGGTCACTGTTTTATGGAATGTCACCATTATCTAATAGCTACCTAAGCAAGAACCTGGAGTATCATTCATTCTGCATCCTTCCTTTTTCCCTCACTGCAGCAAGTCAATTCAGTCTATGGAGTATGCCTCCTAAATGTCTGTTCAAGGCATTTCCTTCTCTCAGCCTTGATTGTGGAATCAGCCCCCTAACTGTCCTCTTGCTGTCTTTCAGCCTTGGCTCCTCCTTCCTTCTCTCTGCAGCCACAGAGATACTAATCAAATATAAATATTAGTATGCAACCCCTCCAATTTATAGTCCCCAATGCTCCTCTGATTTCAGGATAAAGTCTAAATATTTAAACACTAGGGGCCCAGTGCACAAAAATTTGTGCACTCGGGGTGGGATGGGGGGGATCCCACAGCCTGGCCTGTGCCCTCTTGCAGTCTGGGACCCCTTGGGGGATGTACACCTGCTGGCATGCCTGGCCAGCCTGGGTGAGGGGCTGATAGCTGTTTGCAGGCTGGCCAAGCCCCCGCAGTGGGAACCCTCAATGGGGGAGTGGCCAGCCTGGGTGAGGGGCTGAGGGCCAATTTCAGGTTGCCCACAGCTCCCATTAACCCAAGGTCCCAGCGAGGCTGGCTGGAATCAGGTTTCTAGGGTTTATTTATCTTCTATAATTGAAACTTTGTTACCTTGAGCGGAGGCCTAGGCAGGCAACAGAAGCCTCCTGTTTGCTTCAGCTCTGTAGCTTCTATAATTGAAATATTGTTGCCTTGAGCAGAGGTCTGCTGGCCTTTTCAGGCAGTTGGAACAGAAGCCTCCTGCTTGTTCCAGCTCTGTAGCTGCCGGCCACCATCTTGGCTGGGTTAATTTGCATACAGCTGCTCTGATTGGATGGTGGGTGTGGCTTGGATGGTGGGCGTGGCTTGTGTGTCTAGGGGTGATGGTCAATTTGCATATTACTCCTTTATTAGATTAGATTATCAAGGCTTTTCCAGATCCAAACCCTATTTGCTCCTCTCTATTCTCATCTCTCACTACCACCCCCACCTTAAAATCTGGTGATAATCACTTGGAGTTCCTCAAATTTGCCTCTTACCTCTGGTCTTTGCATCTGCTGCTTCTCCTGCCTAAAATGTTCTTCTTGCTCATTGCCTGGCTACCTCCAACTCATCATTCAAGAGTCTATTTAAGTGGTACTTTCTCTAACAGGCCCTATAATAGGATAAACTTTTGGCTAAGAGAATGAAGGAGGCCAAAGAAAGATGCCAGGAACAGACTGTCAAGAGATGTAGGCTGTCCTCTCTGAAAATTTCTACCTCTAAGTCTGAGTTCAGTACAAAATGAGATTTTCTAAGAATAACAGACATTAAAGCTCAAAACAAAATATTAGCTATCATCATCATTGTCCACATTTTGATCATCATCACTGTCACACAATGATGTTCAGAGATATATGTGTGATTGTAAGCTAGAAATGGGTTACTATATTGGAACCTGGAACTCAAGAGCATGCAGAAGACAATATATGATCAAAATTAATCAGAACTAGGCTAAAGATCACCAAATTATTCTACAGGCATGCTCTCCTAGGAACCCAATCACAGTGGACTATTTCAAAAGCCCTCTGATGATGGGACGATCCTATTCAAATGTCTCTAAACATGGCTCCTAAATGGGTAAATATTGTCACTTTTCTTTCCACCAAGAATGACACTTCTGTCTGGTAATAATTACATATTATTAAGACACTTTTTATACTTTTCTTTCCCATGCAGTGGTTGGGGCCTGAGGAAACAAAGAGGAGGAGAAAATGCCTCTAAATAGCTTTTTAAAATTTCTTTTTGCCATCATGCTGATTTCTGTATCCTGAGGTTTTCACTCCCACACATTCTGATAATGGGTAAATTACTATAGCAATAACTTAGACCAGTGTTTTGAACTTTAGTAGTAATCTGTACCTTGTTTTTTTTCTTCATGTACCTCTTCTAAAAATCACAAGAAACCTGTAAGCAACACTTTTTAAATTTTTTTGAGGGATCAAAAATGCTTTTTAAAAATCTACTGAAAGCTGTGGAGTATGTCCCCAGAAAAAAGAATGTTCCCACATAAAGAGAAAATGTTATACACAATTTCATGGGGTTCAAGGACCCTGGAAGCTTAGTAACACCAGGTTAAGCATCTCTATTGAAAGGACAAATAAACCTTTGGCCAACTTGGAAGTACAGAGTTAATGCAGAAAATGTAGGTGAGCAAGGTCCCTGATCCCTGGCACAAATGTCTGTTTATGCAAAAGGCAGAAAAGAAATGCATTTATTTCTGAATTGTTGATAGAAGTTGAGTAACTATCTGTTTTCCCCTTGATTTATGTTTTTATGGTATAGCTTCCTTATTAAAAATGATGTGGATCTTAAATAGAGAGTAAGATTACTTCACCATTTCCATTTCAGGAATGTATTGTGAGGAAATAATCATATAAGATATAACAATTATTTAATTTACTAGGGGCCCGGTGCACAAAAATTTGTGCACTCGGGGGGTGGGGATCCCTCAGCCCAGCCTGTGCCCTCTTGCAGTCTGGGACACCTCAGGGGGGATGTCCACCTGCTGGCATGCCTGACCAGCCTGGGTGAGGGTCTGAGGGCCATTTTCAGGCTCCCCACAGCCCCTTCAGGGTTCATGCACTGGGGGGTGGGAGGGCTGGTGAGTGCAGGCCTGGACGTTTCCCACCGGAGGGCCCACGATCCCACACGCCTGGTGGGCCCCCACCGCTGAGGGGACACACCTGGCTCAGAGCTGGGTGGCGAGCCAGGGACGGACACTGGTGCAGGATCCCTCATTGGGGCCCTGCTGCTGAGAAAACACACCTGGGGTGGAGCTGGGCAGTGGACTGGTTTCAGATTCTCTGCACTGTGCAGCAGATACTCCCGCATGCCCTGTGGAGGCCCCTGGGGGGTGGATGAAGGTAGCGAGCCCTGGACGGTGCTCCTACACGCCCCCGAGGAAGCCTCTGGGGCAGAGCCAGGCAGCAGACCCAGGACGGCTGCTCCTGCACACCCCGCAGAGGCCCCCGCGCTCCCGCATGCCCCAGGGAGGCCCCCAGGGGCAGAGCCAGGCAGTGGACCCAGGACAGGCACTCCTGGACGCCCTGAGGAGGCCCCAGTCTGGACCCCGCTCCCCACTGAGCTGACACACCTGGAACAGCTATGCTGGCCGTGGAGGCTCCCAGTGCAGAGCCGTCCTGCCAGCCTCCATCTTGGCTGGGTTAATTTTCATACAGCCGCTCTGATTGGCTGGTGGGCATGGCTGTGAGCAGAGGCTCAGCCAGCCTAGGCAGGCAGTTGCAACAGAAGCCTCTGGTTTTCTCTAGCTCAGTAGTCCCTGGCCTCCATCTTGGCTGGGTTAATTTGCATACAGCTGCTCTGATTGGCTGGTGGGTGTGGCTTAGGTGTCTCGGGTAATGGTCAATTTGCATATTACTCTTTTATTATATTAGATTTTATAATAGAAAATTGGAAAAACAATCTCTTATAATAGGGGGCTGGATAAATAAGTTATCCATATAATAAAATTTATAGAGCCCTAAGTGGTTTGGCTCAGTGGATAGAGCATCAGCCTGTGGACTAAAGGGTCCCAGGTTCGATTCTGATCAAGGGCATACACCTTGGCTGTGGGCATATCCCCAGTAGAGGGTGTGCAGAAGGCAGCTGATTGATGTTTTTCTAGTAACAGTGTAATTGTAGTCACAGAAGTGGAGAGATTGAATAAGGCAGAAAAATATATCTGGAAAATTAATGACCTAAAATTTCTCAAATTTGGTAAAAATAGAAACAACAAATCCATAAGTACATCATAGTAAATTGCTGAAAATAAAAAAAAATAAAAATGAGGCAGAGCTATTCACTAATTTTAGTTTTCCAAACTTAAATATCTCTATTCACAATTTCCAATTTTTAAAATTACTTCAGGGAGCCTGTATGAGTGAATCTTGATGAACATGATCATTTAAGCAATAAGAAAAGGAACAAAACCTGAACTCAAATAGAAACTTGACAATCTTCATTTCCAGTACCCCATATACAACTCCATTTTAGAAATTAAGAAGATTATTTCACTCTTTAGGACATAAGATGACTTTTTACTTCAAAAAAAAAATCTTTGTGTGGATTAGCTGTTTTTCCTATGAAGTTTTTCATCCTTTGGTTGATAGCGGTCCAAATACTGCCACTACCCGCTCCAGATCATATACTCCACACAAGTAGGAGATATTTTTTCTTCCCTTTTTAGGGTAATATTTATAGGACCTAGAAGACTAGGTCCTGGCATACAGTAGGTATCCAATGAGTAAATGAAAGTAAAAGGATGAGATCAAAATGAAGGCAAATGTTTCCATGGTGTTGGTTTATGTTATATTTGGTATTTGTTGTTGTTAACAAGCTAGAAATAATGTTTTTAGTGTTCCCCTATATATTCTAATGAACATCTTATGCACCTGTACTAAATGATAAACCTACTAGACCAAGGTCAGAATTTTAACGAGTTAGTGACTGTTGTTGCATTCATTATTCACTTAGGTATTGTTTCACTTTGAGAAAAAAGAAAAAAGGACAATCAACTCCCCAGATTCTATTGGTGCCTCTAATTTAGTGTTCTTGCTGGGACAGTTTTTCCATAATTAATGTTTTATTTTATGTAATTTAGAAGGTGACTTATTGTATCCCAGTTCTCTAACATTCCTAATGGTGCATCAATAGTTATGTTCATTGCTTCAAAATTCAATGCAGAGAAACAAGATGGCGGCATAGGGTAGACACCGTAAATGCAGCCGTGAACAACTATTTCAGAAAAACAACGAAAAGAACACACGGACACCACTCGCACCCACAGGAAGGCTGGCTGAGTGAAAATCCTACAACTAGAGAAGAGTCTGAGACTCAGAGGAGCAGCGGAAGCAAAGTACAGAGGTACGGAGGCATGCGCACAGGGCTCGGGGAAGGACTGGCGCCGGGGGACGCGGTTCTTTTCCAAAACAGAGAGAGCCACAAGTCCCCAGCGGCTCTGAACTCCAGTTCCAAGCGAGTTTCTAAGGACCCAGACACCTGGAGAAGGGGGACTGACTGGCACCGGGAGGAAACCCAAAGCGGGTTTCTCTCAGCATTGCTTGCAGCAATTACCGTGGGACACAGAGACCTGGTGTCTCTCAGCACAGGGCTGAAAAGCGCCATAGCTATTTGCTCCACTCTGCTCTGCAAACTCCCCGAGGCCCCGCCCCTCCCAAGCTGCATCAGAGGCTTTTGCAGATAAAAGACTGAGTAGCCTAGGGCAGAGGCTTAATCAATGCCTCCTTAAAGATACAGGAGCCAGCCTCACCCAGTGGCCAGAGTGGGACTAACCTAAACAAAACAGATCCACAAGGAACACACTCGGGGAAGATGCAGTGAGCATAAAAGCTCCACTGAAACAACTCTTGCCCCATCAGGGTGTCTCCAGCACAGAAGTTCTCCCACTGTAGACACAGCTGACTCTCATAACCAAGTGGCTTAGAGGTTAATCCCTCGCAGTGATCACCTAAATCAGAAAGGGAAGCAGCCAAAATGTGGAGACAAAACAGGTCACAAATGACAGAAATGGAGGAAAGAAAATGACAGGATATAGAGTTCAAAACCACGGTTATTAGGTTTTTCAAGAAAATGCTAGAGACTGCCGATAAATTTAGTGAGATCCTCAATGAATCTAATGAGACCCTCAAGGATATGATAAAGGACCAACTAGAAGTGAATCATACACTGACTGAAATGAAGAATATTATCATCCAACAGCAGACGAGAGGATCGCAAGAAGCAAGTCAAAGATATGAAATATGAAGAAGCAAAACCCACCCAACGGGAAAAGCAAAAGGAAAAAAGAAAAGAAGAAAAAAGAAAAAGGATCAAAAAGTATGAAGATAGTGTAAGGAGTCTCTGGGACAACTTCAAGTGCACCAACATCAGAATTATAGGGGTGCCAGAAGAAGGGAAAGAGCAAGATATTAAAAACCTATTTGAAGAAATAATGACAGAAAACTTCCCTCACCTGGTGAAAGAAATAGACTTCCAAGTCCAGGAAGCGCAGAGAACTCCAAGCAAAAGGAACTGAAGGAGGACCACACCAAGACATATCATAATTAAAATGCCAAGAGCAAAAGACAAGGAGAGAATCTTAAAAGCTGCAAGAGAAAAGCAGTTAGTTAC
>PVJC01004185.1:0-45413 GCA_004026665.1 Murina feae | reverse complement strand
TTACATAGGGTTAATAAAAAAACCTAGCCATAATGCATTTCATTGTTTTAAAATATGTTTTTATTGATTCCAGAGAGAGGAAGGGAGAAGGTGAGAGAGAAACATCTATGAGAGAGAATCATCCATTGGATGTCTCCTGCAAGTTCCCTACTGGGGATCGAGCTGGAAACCCAGGCATATGCCCTGATCAGGAATCAAACTGTGGCCTCCTGGTTCATGGGTCCTTGCTCAACAACTGACCCACACTGGCTGGGCAATGCTTTTCGTTTTTAAGAGCCCTTTAGACTGTTGAGAATGTTCGCCCTACTGTGATTTGCATCTGTATCATTTTGTAGTCATAGTGGTTATAAAGTTGTTTTAAACTGACCTTGCTAATAAATTGGTCTTAATTTAATCTGACAGAGAAGAAGTAAAAAATTTCTAGCCTGTTGCTTGTTTTATTCTTTTTAAACATCTGCACGTTCTTTTTCTAGGCTGCATCGTCTTGTGAAAAAAACCTCTTGCTTTGTCTACAGGCACGTAAGGTGGGTAAGTACTATAGGCCCCTCTTTCCCATTTGATTCTCTGCATGAAGGACAAGATGAGATAAAAGTGCAGAGAGGTACATAAATATGACAAAAAGGTAGTTGGAATGCAAAGAGGGGCATAAAGCAATGCAACAATTATAACTTTTTAGACATAATTCCTTCTGAAAAGCATTAACAAAGGCTCTTGAAAGCTGTATCTTTCTTGTCAGTTACAGAACATTCTATTCAATGAGCACCTGGATTGTTAAAGTGTGTCTGATGGTGAAGGAATTGACCCCTGCGAATGTGTGCCTCCAATGGGTTTGTTTAGTGCCAGGGAAAAAAAATGATTTGGCTACATACAGAAGAGGAGATGTGCCCCTTTCAAGCCTTCCACTGACAGATGTGGAAGGTGTGATTTATCACATGAGGTCAAGACCCTTAGTGTGGCTGGGATTACACCAAACATTCCAGGCCTCTTCTCTGTGCCTTCTCTGCATTGAGCTACAACCTTTGGCTCTACTGCAGGGATGTGGGAGAGCAGAAAACATGTGTTTACATTTACCGAAGTAGTGGTAGAGGGTTATAGACAACTTGTCAGAGCTATAAAGCTGGGCATGGAGTTTGCCTGGCTAGGAGGGGAGCATGAGCCGCTGTGCAGAGCATGAAAAGAAACCACCACTAAATGAAAACCAGTCACTGTTTCCACATGACAGCATTCCTGCTGGTAGACTTGGCCTCTGGGGCTATTGTCTGGGCTCCAAGCCCTAATAGAAGATTGAGGAGATGATGAACTAAAGGAGCAATTAAACCCAGTAGGTCTATCTCATGGAGTAGGAAGAGCAAAAGTTGGTCTTTCATCCACCAATTCATCCGTCCATCCATCCATCGACCCATCCACTCCTCTGGTCATGTGACTCTCCTTAAATCCTACCCTCGCTTTTTCATCAGGTGAAGTCCAGACTCTTGAATGTAGCCTTCCTGGTCGTGCATAATGGGGCTCTGCCTTCTTCTCTAGTGGTATCTCCTATCCCTCCTCCCATCTCTCTATAGACTCTACTTCCTGTTGGACAGACTTCTCAGTAACTTGAAAGAAATCATGCTTTTTATTGTCTCTGGGGCTTTGAGTGAGTGGTTCTGGGTTTTTTTATTATTATTATTTCCTCTCCAGCCTGTGCTTCCATGATCACTATTGGGCCCCAGCATTGAGTACTCTCATAGGATTCTCTAGTCTCTCATCAGAGCCCAGGAGTGTTACTATCTTTAATGCATCTATCTTCCCACCATATTCTAAGCTCCTTAAGGGCATAGATAGCACCTATAATACTTAACATAGAGTCTGACACTTAATAAGAATTTAGCAAATAATTATATAAAAATTTATGACCAAGATTGGTTTTACAGTGTAAAGATTGGGGCTTTTTGGTCAAGCTATTTGCATATGTATTCCAGCATCATGATTTATGAAATGTATGATTTCAGACAATTTACTCCTTGGGTTTCTTATTGTTAAATGGAAATAATAGTATGTAATTCTTAGGCTATGGTTAAATGAGGTAACACATGTCATGCCATGTACACTAGTGTGTAGCACAGAGATTACACTTGATTATATATTGTTATATATAATCTACATACTCAGGGCTCTGGACTTGAACCAGTGGTAGAATAGAAAATTATATAATCTAAAACCACTACAGGGACTGGCTTAATTTTTCTAAACCTTGTAGATACTCTATGAGGTAAGCTGAGTACCAACCCAGACTCCGGGAGATATCCTGGGATGTCTGGGAGCAACATCTGGGAGAAATCTGGCCCAGGGGCTCAGGACATGTTCTCCATGCTGTCCTGGCATGGTCTTTTCAACAAGCCCAATGCCTCTCCATTCCTGAGGTCAAATCATAGTTACTGTTTTTGTTCTGTTTCCTTGAGTCTAATTTTTTTTCCATGACTCTGGTGCTTCTGAGAATTGGGGCCTGCATTTGTCACCAACACACCCTTTCTCCTCTCCTGGTGACTGAGTCCTATTTCTAAAGCTCAGGTCCTGTTGCTATCCCTTTGATGCTGACCCCCTAGTCATAATACCTTTATCTATAATGCTAATCACCACATTCTGCCTGCTCCTCTGATGCTGTCTTTCTTCCTAGACTCCATGAGTCCCACCCTTTCTAGCCTGTCAGGAATATAGGTGGATCTACTTCCTGTTGCTTACCTTACCCTATTCTAAATAATAAGTTCTTCAGCCTGAGACTCTTTTCTCAGTTCTATCTTACCATCACCCAAACTCTGTTTAAAGAGTCTGGCCCTCAGCCCTAACCGATTTGGCTCAGAGGATAGAGCATCGGCCTGCGGACTGCAGGGTCCCAGGTTTGATTCTGGTCAAGGGCATGTACCTTGGTTGTGGCCACATTCCCAGTAGGGGGTGTGCAGGAGGCAGCTGATCCATGTTTCTCTCTCATTGATGTTTCTAACTCTCTATCCCTCTCCCTCCCTCTCTGTAAAAAATCAATAAAACATATTTTAAAGAGTCTGTCCCTGAAAAACACAGAGTGTTGGCCTGTGGATCAAAGTGTCCCTGTTTCAATTCCTCAGTTGAAAGGGCATGCACCTCAGTTGCAAGCTCCCAGGCCAGCCTATGCAGGAGGCAGCCAATCAGTGTGTTTCTCTCACATCAATATTTTGCTCTGTCTTTCTCTCCCTCTTTAAAAATCAATGGGAAAATTTCCTTGGGTTAGGATTTAAAAACAAACAAACAAACAAAAACCAGAGTGTCTCAGGGAACAGAATGCATGTCCTTAAATGAGTTAAAGGAGGTTGAAAGTCAGAGGTGCCTTGGAACACTGGTTGACGTTGTCTGCTTATAAAAAATGTTTTAAAATTAAAAGGAGAATGAGGACGTTTATGTCTCTATACCGACACTTCAGGGTAACAACTTGTTGGACAACAGACAAACTGTGTCTCCAGAGGGTGCCCATCATAGAATTCTTGACTCTCTCCCAGCCCTTATTATGGATGGAGACATTCTTCCATTAAAAGTATATAACTAAGGGTGCAGGAAAGACTCCAACTTTCCACTGCAAAATTGGCACCCATGTCATGGAGAATGTCCTTTTGTGCCATCCAAGGGATAATAATTGGGATGACCGAATTCTTACTCAAAACTTATAGTCTGACATGGACAAAATAGGGGTTTGGATAGTAATTGAAGATAGAAAATAATAAAGACCCTGAGCTGGAAAAGAAAACCTGCTGCTGTTTTATTTCTCTGCCTCCATGATGTTGTGGTAGTTTAATCAAAGTTGGGTGAATCTCTTCCTTTTTCAGATATTAAGTATAAAGGCCAATAATGAATGATATATATATTCCTTGTAATGTATTGGAGGGGAGAAAGTGTTTCTTCTTCAACATTATCCCTTGAAGGCAAAGGAGGAATTTTTCTCTTTTAGAAAGTGGTCTGGAAGTTTTGTTTCCATGATAGAAGAAAATAAGAAAAGGTTTTAGTGTTAAATCTAAATTTGAATTCACCTATCATATTCTGACTGATTGATCTTTTCTTGCTGAGCCTCATCCGTAAAATGGAAGGAATGATATTGATCTCAGAATGTTGCTCTGAGGACTAATTTATGGAATACATATAAAGGTCTGGCCAGTGAATAGTACTTGTAGGGACATAATCTATGAATTCTCAGCTGTTCTTTCTAATTAGTGTCAGTACTCATGGAAGCAGGTACATTTGGGAAGAATGCTTTACAGTATGGCTATACTTGACCATAGTTGGTGAAATATTTGTTCTCAGCAAGCATCTCCCAGAGCTTGTCCACTGGCTCATTTTGGTAACTTCTTCCCCTCTGTTTCTTGCCTTCTGCCTCCAGATATGCAAAGGTGTTTGCTATCTGTGTAAATAACCAAGTTGCCTTTAGATAGACAAAAAAACAATGCTCATTTAATTTTTTTCTCAAATTATATCCTGTTAGTTTCTTCCTGAACACATGGAGAAGTTATTTTCTTACTAGCATAACAAAGTCCAGTGTTCTTAGCCCCTCAAGGCCCTTCTTTCAGTTTCTTTTTTCAGTGTTGCTATCATTCTCTTATTCATTTGTTCATTTATTTGTCCTTTTGTTCAATTAGTTTTCCTCATTCATTTACTCATTTATATGTATTATATCTATATACTATATGTGCCACATCTGAGTTGTCATTAGGGAATTACTAAATATCCCAGTAAAAGAGGAAAAATAAGGTGGTGTTTAAGAGGAAGTCTTTGAATTCAGAGGCAGACCTTCATTTAAACCCAGACTCCACTGTATCCTACCTGGCTGACATTGGGCAGATCACTTGAAGGTCTCTGGATCTCAGTTTCTCGTCTATAAAATGAAGGCAATATCACGTCTTATTTTTCAGGGCTGTTGTAAAGAGTAAACAAAACAATGAATGAAAATGAAGTTCTTAGTACACTGTGTGACATGTAACAAGCATATGCACTCAATAGATGTTAACTTTGGGAGAGTAGTGATGAGAATTTTTAACAACCTAGCTCTTCATGCAAGTTAGACTTCAGTAGGGGAATCACTTAAGTTCCCAAGGAGCCACTCAAGATTTTTCAGCAGATTAATAAGTAGGTTGTGATCTCCTTTTAATGCCTTATTTTTCACACTTCCCCATCCACTGCCAGACCATGGAACTAGTCAGTTTCTTTTTTTATTGTGTTTCATAGATCAATCCTTCCATCTCTAGCTTTACCAAGAATCCCATCCTGACTGTGGTTTTTATTGAAGTACTAGAGGCCCGATGCACGAAATTCGTGCAAGAGTAGGCTTTCCTCTGGCACCTGGGAACCGAGCTTCCCTTGTAGCCCTGGCTTTGTCTGGAAGGTCATCAGGTCTAATTAGCATATTACACTTTTATTATATAGGATTATATATAATTATATGATTACCAAATATAATTAGACATACTTCTAAAGACTGGGTGGTCTCCTTGGTACTATCCTGCAGTGAGGAAGCTGAGTTAGGCTGTGATGGAGTAATCACATCTCTGACCATGGCTATTTTCAGTGATTCAGACATGGACTTGTGGAATTCTTATATTGGTGATAGTCTCTCTGCTATACTCTTTATGTGTTTGTAAATTTAAAGGCTTTATGGGCATTATTAAAAGATTAATCTGGTAACCAGGGAATATTACTCAAATTTGCCTTAATTAAACTTCTTCAAAGGGGACTTTTAATACTGACATGGTAAAGAGCTCCCATCTCACATACTGTCTGTATCAATTAGCTCTTGCTGTGTAGTATACTCTAAAACTCAGTGGCCATGATTTTTCATGAGTCTACAAGTTGGCTGAATGGTTCTGCTGGTCTGTGCCAGGCTCAGCTCATTTTGGCTGAGCTCTCTCAGGTGTGTGCAGTCAGCTGGCGTGTTGACTGGGAGCGTCTGATCCGCTGTAGGTTCAGACAGAACAACTTTTCTCCTTCTGCACATCTCTCATTCCCTCCAGGAGGCTATGCCAGTGTCTGGGATCGACAAAGAGCAGACAGAAATGCACAAGAACTTTTGCAAGTTTCCGCTGGTGTGTCTAATTTTCCCCATTGGCCAAAACAAGTCACATGGTCAAGCCCAGACTGAGGGTGAAAAAGCATGACCAGCACACATGGATGTAGGGAAGCATGAAAATCTGGGGCTACGAATTTAAGCTTTCCGGCCACAATTATTAATATGTTGTCACATGCAAAGCATATTTACTCCCATCCCAGCCAAAGCCTAGCCATCCCAAATCTCAAGTGCTGGTATCATGCTTGAAGCCTAGTGTATTGTGATTAACACCAGGTCCATATGAGGTTCCTCTTGACCCAGGAAATTATATACTAGCAAAAACAAAACAAAAGTCATCTGCCCTGTACATACCCACCATATGGTGATGAAATGAGAACAGGGTAGCCTATATAAATATTCCCATTTGGAAAGGGGAAGAATAGGAAGAACATAGCAGTCACTGTTCCATAAGCAATTTTGAACTTCTGGACAGATGCTGTCAATTACCTCTCCTCTGGAGAGGGGCACTGCTCTTTGATTAGACTTTCGTTCTACTCCCTGAGAATGGCTCCCAGTCCACTGTTCTCCTTTGCTCTTGGCACAGCCCTCTGGCTTGTCGTTTCTTTTCCACCCTCCTGGGCCACTTCTGAAGAGGGTATTGGGAAAACAAATCCTGCTTCCTGCCTTTAGAGAACTGGGGGCACAAAACTCTTTCTACAATTCTGAAACATTTTTTCTAGTCTCAATTTCTTTTAATGCATACCAACAGAACATTGCCAGTCCAGCTGAATTAAAAACATTGTGGGTTTCCTTTGAGTGGGATGTGATTCTACTCTATGAGTTGAAAGCCACACCTTTAATACCCCTGTAAACCTTTCAGTGTAGTAGAGAAGTTCTCCTAGCCTCGCCTTAATTCTTCCACAGGTCTTTACAAAGCGCCTTATAGCCACACATGTGATTTGATCTTTTGTCCTCAAGCTGTATTTTATTTTGAGAGGTTTTCTGTTCCCCAGACAGGCTAGAGATGAAAAACACTTTTATGTTCCCTGCCAGAAAATCACGAACCCTCTATAATTCCTCTGTGTTCTGCTAATAATCTAGCTAGTTTTTTTTTCTTTAGAACATCTGCTGCTTCTTTTTTTTAAACTTTTTTTCAATTACAGTTTACATTCAATATTATTTTGTATTGGTTTCAGGTGTACAGCATAGTAGTTAGACAATTACATACTTAAAGCCAGACACATACAATATGTTTCAGTTATAATAGACCCTAAGTGCAATACCAAATTCTTTGTCAGTTTGCTATTGTGTATCACAAAACACTCCAAAACTTAGTGGCCTAAAGTAACTACCCAAGGAAAAGGGAGGTGGGAAGAAGTAGAAGAGAGTAAATGGAGGATAAATGGTGATGGAAGGAGGCTTGACTTGGGCGGGGGGGGGGGGGGGGGGGGGGGGGGGGGGGCGGAGGGTGAACACTATACAATATACAGATAATATATTATAAAATTGTAGCCCTGAAACCTATATAATTTTATTAACTAACTAGGGGCCCAGTGCATGAAATTCGTGCACTTGGGGGAGGGTGTCCTCAGCCCAGCCTGCCCCATTCACATATTGGGAGCCATCAGGGGATGTCCTACTGATGGCTTAGACCCACTCCCTGCTCCCTATGAGGACTGGGCCTAAGCTGCAGTCTGGCCTCCCTTTGTGGGAGGCAACCAGGCTAATCAGGGGAAGCCACCAGCCCCATCACTCTGCTGCTGCAGCCACTGCCAGTCACTGCAGCCACCAAGGTGTTTTCATCAACACAGACTCCAGTCCCTTCACTATGAAAAATTAAAACTTTCTTTAGACATTTTTAAGATGTGTCTTCCATAGGATATGACATTTCTTTCTTTTTTTATCCTCACCTGAGGATATGTTTCCATTGATTTTTAAAGAATGTGAAAGAGAAGGGAAAGACAGAGAGAAACATCAAAGTGAGAGGAACACTTTGATTGGTTGCCTCCTGCATATGCCCTGACCTGGACCCTGGCCAGGGAGGAGCCTGCAACTTAGGTACATGCCCTTGGTCAGAATTGAACCCAGACCCTGCAGTCAGCAAGCTGAGGCATTATGCACTGAGCCAAACCAGCTAGGGCAGAATATGACATTTCTTAGCCCTCCAGCAGTGGACCTTCATTTTTTTTCTCCAGGACTGTGGTGGAAAAACCCTAGATCACCTTTTTGGATTCTTATTACCCAAGTTACTAAGAATATTACCAGTGGCATATAGGGAGCTTAGCCAATAAGCAGTCAGAAAAGGTGTTTCCTCTGTAATTCACTCCCATCACCAGCTCCACCCGTGCCCCTCCAATCCCAGCTCCACCCTTGCCCAGGCCTGCAGTCTCTGCTCAAGGCTGCAGGCCTGAGCAGAAGATCCCCAAACCCCTGGGATTTCTGACTCCACCCCTTCTCAGGTCCCTGCGATTGCTGGCTCCGCCCCTCAGTCCCCCCTGCCTCCCCCACCACCTGCCTGGCTAACAAGCCTGGCTACTTCAGTTGTGGGGCTGAGGTGGACTGGGGCCGCCATCTTGTGGCTATGGGCGTAGTCATCTTTGTCATGGAGTGATGATTAATTTGCATATTACTCTTTTATTAGATTAGATGTCAACCCAATAAATTCAATAAGAAAGACAACAAACACATATTAATTCTTACAAGTTAATATATTGTTGAAGGATTTTGTAGATCTGAGCTAAGCTCAATGAATCTGTGTTTTTATATCTGTGATGTGATTCATATTGGCCTTAGTTGAGAAGTCTCAGTCCTTCTCCATATATCTCTTACACTAAATTTGATTTTTTTGAAACACCTGCATACAATACTATGTTTCAAAGCATTCAGAGACTGTACATGGGCTCATCAGGAAAGGTTGCTGTGTTAAGTAGTAATTTCAGTGATGTGTGAGAGGAATAGAGGGGCCACATGTGCCATATATTTACTATTTATTTCTTGGTTCTGAGGTCATCAGAGGTATCAATAAATTTATATATATATATAAATATAAATATATATAATATATATATAAATATAAATATATATAAATATAACATATATATATTAACCTCCTATGGCATCTGATGCATATTATATGTCAATACTATTTTAAAAGAGAATTGAGTAAATAAATGGAAAGAAGCTGCTCAAACAAGGATGCAACATTGGCTGAATCTTTTTGTTGTTGTTGTTGTTGTTAATCTTTGCCTGAGGATAATTTCCCATTGATTTTTAGAGACAGTGGAAGGAATGGAGAGAGAGAGAGAGAGAGAGAGAGAGAGAGAGAGAGGGAGAGAGAGGGAGAGAGAGAGAGAGGAACATCGATTGGTCTGAGCAAAACTGGCTAGGGCCAGCTGAATCTTTAGGCATGTATTCTTCAACCTGTTCAGATATTTTCCTTTCCATTTTTTAAAATCTACCCTATAAAACACTCATCTTGTTATACCTTTCCTCAAATAGCTAGGGCAGAGTTGTTTTTCTCTGTGTAATTTCACAAATGAATATTCTCATATTTGTATGATGAAATTTGCTTCAATTTATGGCTTTCTTCAAACCCTCTTCCTTGGTGAGCTTTAGTCAGAAGCCATCTCATTCTTGTGCTTCATATTCGTTTTACTACATACTAAGTATTCATTTCTCCTAGAATTAGAGTGAATCACGTAGGTCTCTGACATTCAGCTAGATGAAAGCTGCTGAAAACATAGCCTGTGATGTCACCCCAACAAATTTAATAATAAACAAATAACTAAACACACATGCCTGTGCAAAATTTACCTATATATCCTTCACAGTATCCATCCCAGTTTCTTTCAAATAATGCATTTGGTAAATTTTATGAATAAATAAATGAGTGAATAAATGAAATAAGTTTATACCACACAAAGACAGAAACTTTATCTCTTATTTACCCCCAGCCATTATATCAGTGCCTGGCACATGGTAGGTGCTTAATAAATATTTATTGAATTAAAGAGGAATAAGTAAAAAAAATTAATGAATGAGTGGAAAATAAGCAAATCCAGATTTGTTATTCCCATTTTAAGAAGTTCCACTCTACATAATATTAGGGAATTCTTTCGTGATTCGTTTTAATAGTAAACCCTTCAAACAGCCCAGGAGCTAAAATTCTATTATTATCCCAGTTTTCATGCTTGCTCAAAGACCTTTCTCCTGACAGCGAGAATGAGAAATTAGGCACTGTGCTCACCAGGAGCTTCATTTTCAAAGTGAAATATTTCAGAATTTCTAACAAGACAAATAGGAGGTTGGAGTCTTTTGAGGCCACGTGGAGCTCATCTTCCAGGCAGAAAGGACCAGTGCCTGTACCCTGGTGAGGTAGCTGGGTTGATCCCCAAACCCTTTCCTTTGGCCCCCAAACCTTTTCTCCTGCTGAAACTTATTCCTTGCACTTGAGAGATTTAGAGTTCAAGACTGTGGATGTCAGATTTCATTGTCTGACTGCATCTCACTTTATACTCTTCAATTATTCTAATTTAGTTGGCCTGGATGGTCCCAGGAAGCTATTTTATTAACCACTGTAGTCCCATGATTCTGATGCTGGTAGTTCTTAGACCACACTTTTAGAAACACTAATTGTGTGTGTATGAATGTGTGCACAGGAACTTAGGTGCTGTGATGGATGTCTGTGTAGAATTCAGTGGGGGCAGAAAAGAGGAAGTTGTCCCTTTTACTATAAGTGTCTGGACCTTTGCCTTATTCAGTCTTGGCTGGGTGAGCATTTTCTCTTTTGCCATAATTTGTAACATTTTCAGGGTCCATGGAGAGAACAACTGAAGTCCCGAAAGTACTAAGGCATGCATGGAGTTTGGCATTTTTGTTAAAGCTGCTTCTTTCCTAGGAAATCCTGGGAGAGTGTCCATTGTGTATTACATATTTCTGAGAATTCTCCCAGTAACCTTGCTGCTAGCAAGAAAATAATAATAAAAGCTTACTATGCCAGGCATGTGTCCAGGCTGTGGACAGCAGAGATGGTGGGGTTACATGGGACTGGTCTGCTCTGTGAACTCTCAGGAAAGCTCATTTGCAAGCCAAGCAGTTAATGCATTTAGAATAACTGGATTTCATTTATTAGGATATCATATCAACTCATGTGCCTAATCCTGAACTTGACGGCACAGTGCTTCACTGAGAGCTCTGTAGTTGTCTTCCCCCATTATCCCTGTGGGTGGGACCAATGGGAAGCAGAGGAAGAAAGATGCTCAGTTGAGTACTCAATAATCCAACTAACATCACATAGCCTCGGGTTGCTGGATATATGCTTTATAAGCACTGTTACGTTTGATCTCTTTTACTCCTCTGCAATTATCTGTTGGGATTTTATAGGACTGTGGACATACCAAGGGGAGAGATTTAATCATTAAATACTTTCTGCCTAATTGGTTCTCAATTGGAAGAGAAGCCTTGGGTTTGGAAACTTGCCACATGTTAGCAGAGCATGTCAGTTCATTGCCCACCTGGGGAGTTGACAGATACAAGAGAATGTTCTGACTTGGCAGCACTGTTGGCATGTAGAGGGCATATCTGTCTTCAGGGCTGCTCCTGGGGCTCTGTATGAGCCTACTGCACCTATGCTGGCAGAGATGGAGGCTGTGCCAAGTCTCTAAGACAGCCAGGCTAAGACCCTGACTGTGGTAGTTAGTGTGTGATGGGGATACAGTGTTATTGCTGGTGTCCATGGAAAGCCAGGCCTGGGGAACTGAATTATATAATCCATCTAGCCTTCAATATTTATTTCATTGTGTATTTTTGCATACTCAATTAAGCCAGTGAGCCAATTATTTATATTGCTAAATACAAAGCCCTAGTTCTGATGAGGAAACTAAGGTTGAGAGAAGGAGAAATTAGTAAATAAATTGTATATATGTATGCTATTAGTGCGCAATCATTACAATCATGGTTTTGAATATTACTTTATAATTTGAAAAATTCCTCACAATAGGTTATTAGATAATAATATCTCTGGCATTTGATTTCTTGCTAGAAGAGAAAGTCGATAAAATTATGCCCACAAACCTTAGTATAAGTGAAGGGCAAGGATTCTGGGATGAAACTGGTCTGTTTTAAAGAAGTTAGGTAACCTTTTCAAAGTTATTTAAGTGGTACATAGTTTTGAAAAAAAAGTTACTTAATCCTATGAAGACTATTTTTTAATTTTTAAAATGGAATAATATTCATAGTACTTACTCTACAGAGTTGTTTCAGGTATTTAACATACTAATATATCTAAAATGCTACATTCATTGCCTGGTATATCATATTGATAAATGTTACTACAAGTACACAGATAAATACAAACTCACATAGGCACACAAACAAACATACTTTTATATACCTTCTCACATTTTCCATCTTGGTAATCAGTTTTTTCTTCCCCTACATACAGCCTTCTGCTACTAATGTGATGCTAATGTGAGGAGTGGGAAGGTACCTTCTAGAATTTCTCTGTCTGTTCTGGTAGTAACTCCCCATACTTGGGGGCCATTGGAGTATTTGAGATATGGCTAGTCCAAACTGAGATATCCTTTAAGTGTCAATTCCACACTGAATTTTTGAAGACTATGGAAAATAGATTTTGAAGTATGGAAAAAGGAACACGGTATCTCATGTGTTTACATGCTGAAAAAATATTTCTGATACATTAGGTTAAATACGTTATTAAAGCCCTGGCTCAGTGAATAGAGCATCAGCCTGCAGACTGAAGGTCCCGAGTTTGAATCCAGTCAAGGGCACATACCTAGGTTGTAGGTTCAATCTGATCCCCTTTCTGGGCTCGTGTGGGAGGCAACCAATTGTTTTGTCTCTCTCACACTGACATTCCCTCTGTCTCTCTCCCTCTCTTCCACTCTCTCTACAAATCAGTGGAAATCCTTGGATGAGGATTAACAAAAATAATATTTAAAAATATGTTATTAAATAAATAAGCTCATTATACTCTTTTGGTGAAGGCAACTATATAGATTTTTTATGAACACATTGAATGGAATACTCTTCCTAAAGTAATTGTGTTTGAAGCTGCTCTTCTGATTCATAGTCCTGTACTTTCAGTTATATGTGACTGACATTCTTGTTTGCATCCCACTGGCCCCTTAAACGATAGTCTCATTTTTAAGAAACATATTTTTATTTATTTCAGAGAGGAAGAAAGAGGGAGAGAGATAGAAACATCAGTGATGAGAGAGAATCGTTGACTGGCTGCCACCTTCAAACCCCCTGACTGGAATCAAACCTGGGACCCTTTAGTTCACAGGCCAATGCTCTATCCACTAAGCCAAACAGACGAGGGCCATGTTACCGACGAGGGCCATGTTACCAACGAGGGCCATGTTTTTATTTTCTTCATGGCCAAATCTACTTCTGACTTTGCTATATTCTGTTCTCACTATCCTCACAGCTTCACCTACATTTGCCTGAAACACGTCAGTAGATTTTCACCTGAAAGCTTTTCTATGAATCGGCTCTTTTCAATCTGCTTCAGATTCATCTGCTAAAACATCATTTATTTTTAAAGTTATAGCATATTTCTTTTAAAAAAATCTTTTAATGACCCAGTGTTCCCACACCATTTAGTTTGGCATTATTTTTGTCTTCTCTCTAACTTCATGGTCTAGCTTTCTGTTCTAGAAAATCCTAATTATTCTCTCTATCCTTTAAATACAACTTCTGGGGATGGTAGAAATGTGTGAAGGTTCCTTGTACACAGGAAAGGAAGTAGGTTTCGCAAGTTGGCAGGGAAAGGGGAGGAAGAGATTTCATTTTTGGACAAATGGAAGTTGATATGCCTTTAGATAAGTTAAACTTTCTTTTTCAACTAACTGACAATAAGACAAGAGGCTCTCATTGTAATGGGATTGAGTTGGGGAGGAGGTCTAGAAGAAGAGAATGGGGGTGCCATTTGACAATTTTTCAAGATATGAGCTTCTCAAGGTACTGTGAAAATGCACTGACATAGGAAGATGACGCATCAGATTCAGTTATTTGAGCATGTGTTTTGGGCTATTTTTGCAGGAAAGAACATTTTAAGGTCTACCTCCAAAGGGCATATTCCCTGAAAGGTTCCTGAGATAACTGGGATTATCCATTGCCTTAGATATTATTAATATTTTCCAGGCCTTTGAATTTGTGGACTTCTTTATGATTTCAAAATAGCTTTCATGGTCATCAGCTCACAGAATTGTCCCCACACTATAAGACTGACATATGCCATTTTGAAGGAAACCTGAACACAGAATTTAGCTGACTTACTCAAGGACACCAAACTATATTTCCATATTAGTTTCCATTGCTTTGCATTTGTAAAAAGCAAAAATCACACATTGCCTGAATTGTCCAATCTTGACCTGTAAAGAAATAAATGTTTCCTGGTTTATCTCTAAGAATTAGTTTTTTTCACTTGTAGAGGTGAGTTTCCCCTGGGAAATTCATGGCAAAGTTTTCATTATGTACACTATTCAATTATTATTTACACTGGTTTTTGGATGAGGTAAAAATAATATCCTACTAATTCTTACCTTTACAATTCAAAGAAGTTTGACATATGCAGTAATCCAGTCTTCATTTCTAAATGTTTATTTTTTATTATAAAAGTAATGAATGTTCATTATAGTAATATTGGAAAATGCAAAAATGTGAAAGGTAGAATTTTTTATTTTTTTATCAAAGTATAACTTGCACATATTTAAATGCACACATCTTAAGTATACAGTTTGATGAGTTTTGAAAAGTGTTCACATCTGTGTGATCCATACCCCAGTCAAGATGTAAAACACTTCATCACCAGAAAGCTTGTCGATATCCCTTTCTTATCTATCCATGTGATCTGCCTTCCCCACCACAAGCAACATCTGTTCCAATTTATATCAGGAAGGCAGGATTAAAAACACAACTCAAATCCACCACTCACCGACCATCAGACAATCACTGCTTAACCTACCAGCAACGTTTGACACCATTAATATTATACATATTTTCCAGGCTTTTGAATTTGTGGACTTCTTTATGGTTTCAAAATAGCTTTCATGGTCATCAGCTCACAGAATTGTCTCCACACTTTGAGACTGACATATGGCAGACAATTGCCATTGATCAAAGAAATTTTTGTAAAATCCCCGCACCTTGGCTTGACTTTTGAGGCATGGCACTCTCCCATTATTTCTCTCACCTGACTGGTTGCTACTTCCTGATCCCCTTTGCTCAGTTCACATCCAGCGTCCTAATCTCCAATTGAGCAGGATCGGCACTTGGCTCTCTTCTGTCCCCAATCTGCACACTCTTCCTAGTGGTCTCATCAAATCTCATGGCTTTCAGTGCTGTTTTTAAGTGAACAATCCCCAAATTTCCACAGCCCTGACCTCCCTTGACCTTGAATCCTATATCCAACAGCCTAAACTGTTCTCACGTGAATTTCTAAGCCACCTCTCAGAAGGTACCACCCCAAAGCTAAGTTTTCATTAGCACTTTAACAACCTCCTTTGGCCCTTCATCTCAGAAAATAGCAATTCCAGTTGATTGAGCCAAAAGGCTGGAGGGCATTCAGACTGCACTCTTTCTTCCAGACCATATAGCAAATCCTTTAGGAAATCCTGTCAGCTCTACTTCAGAGTATATAAGAGAATCTGACAGATCCTTCCCACACTAACACCCGAATCCCATCCACCTCCATCATTATTCCCCTGCACCAATGCAGTAACTTCTTAAGTGGTTGACCTATCACCTATACTCTAGTCTCTACATAGTCTTTTAAAATATAAAGTGTTTCTCTCAAGCTGCAACACTTTATGTTAAACATGCATTATGTTTAATTTTGTTTTGCTTTTTTCCCCCACTCAATACCGTGATAGAGAATTTGTTCATGTTATAAACACTCTGTAAACATAATTTTCAATGGCTGCATTTTTATTATATGGGCATATACAGGATGATTTACTTACTCATCCCCTTATCATTGGACATTTAAAGTATTGTTTTAACTACCGTTAAAAACATTTCAAGGAACACGAAGCTATCCATCCCCCGGAGTTACACAAAGTTACCCATCTCCCGTAGTTACACAAAGTTACCCATCCCCCGTAGTTATAGGACTGGATAGCTATCCAGGAATTGTGAGGTTAAAGTGTATAAATATTTTGAGATTGTAGCTCCATATTGTCAAATTGCTTTTCCAAAGGACTGAACCAGTATGTACTCCCACCAGTAGCATTTACAATGAAGATATTTTTCCCTACATAGGTTAAATTTTATTAACAATTTTATAGAAGATGTAAAGTGAAAGATCAATATAAAGTGACATATATTTATTAGAGTTTAACAAAATACCTTATGTAAATCAGCTCAGAGTTCATTTGCTATTGCTAATTATAAATCAGTGCAGATATGCTCTACTATATGACTACAGAATTGGGATGCCATCCAGATGATGAGCCTTGGAAATATAATAACATGGGTTTGAGCTCTGACGGTTTGTTGGAGCATCATCCCATGCACCAGGGCACATACCTGGTTTACAGGTTTTACCCCCAGTCAATGTTTCTGTTTCTCTCTCAAATCAATTTTTTAAAAAGATATGGGTTTGGTTAATGGCTTAATCACTTAGCAACCATGAATTCGGACAAATTGCTTAACATCTTTGGGCCTCCATGTTTTCATGTATGAAATAAGTATAACAAAATCTGCTCTGTAAAGATTAAATGACATAATGGACATAAATCAGCATGAGGATGACACTCATATCCTATCCTATCCTATCCTATCCTATCCTATCCTATCCTATCCTAGGGAACCTGCTTTTCCAGGTTAAGGTTTCCACCCTAGCATATGTACATGGAACTAAACTGTGAGCTAGGCATGTTAAACCCCTATAATTATATATATATATATATATATATATATATATATATATATATATATATATATATATATATAATTTACAAGGAGCAGACAAGAGCCAGGAATGCTGGAGCTTTGCTCAGGACAAGGTAGACAGCTGTCGTGTCAGGATGTGAGCAGCTTCAGGTGAGGATTGTCATGTGGAGACAGGGACTGGCCTGAGTCCTTATCCTGAAGGGATGGGGTTAGAGATATGAAGGGGTGAACAGAGGAGACAAGCTGGGGAGCAGAACTGCTGGTCCCATAGAGGAGGACCAAGCAGAAAGTAGGTGTCTGACATTGGCCAAGATGATGTGGTTCTTAGTGGTTAAAAACAGATGAGAAATCAGGAATCCTGGAAGCGAAACTTGGAAGTCATGGTACGAACATTAGAGCCCACTTTTTAAAACTTTTTTGGTTGAAATAATTTTAAATTATAGGAAAGTTGTAAGATGAGCACAAAGTACTTCAGTAGATCCTTTTTTTCAGATTCACCAGTTTTGAACATTTTGTCATATTTTTGTTATCATTTGCATGTATCTATCTTTTTGTTTTTTTAACACGTTAGTGTCTATTTCTTAAGAACTAGAATTTTTCTCTCATGTAACCATAGTATATTGATCAAATTCAGGAAATTGAACATTGATAACAATATATTCCAACTTCATATATTGGCACAATAATGTCTTTTATAGTATTTTCTTCCATTATATGATCCAGGGCAAGCTCATGTACTGCATTTAATGTCTATGTTCCTTTGGTATCCTTTAACCTAGACTGTGTCTCAGTCTTACTTTGTTTTACATGACACTGACATTTTAGAAGAGTTGTAAGGCAGTCATTTTATAGCATGTTTTTTAGTTTCAGTTTTGTAGACTTCGTGTTTTGAATTTGCTCCTGAACAATGACTTTCTTGCTAGAGATTGCTACATGAGGCTCCCTATTCAAATGGAACTGCGCTCAAGTGTTCTCTCGTGCAGCAAGCTGGAGGAGCATCTGCAGCCAATAGAGAAGAAGCAGCCAATGAACACAGGTGAAATTTCGGGTGGGTGGAGCTCTTGTGCCTGAGCAAGGGCTGTAGGCTCAACTCGCAGGACCAGCAGGGACCTTGAGGAGTCACTAAGCTCATCTGCTTGGCCTTTAGCAGGAACACATTTCCACTCGCTCAGACACACAGCCGGTTTTCACAGCACTCCAGGGTGTGCGCTTCTTGCTAACCCACACTGGTGCCACTTACCCCTTGCTGTGTGAAGTCTTCCCTGTAACTTGGCTAACTTCCTTGAGGAGCAGGTCTTAAGCTTTTTTTCTCATCCTGTTTTGAGGAACGACTCACAGGTAAGTCATAAGCCTTCATTAAGTCTAGAGAACTATATTTTATCACTTGTCCCTCAGGTTTGTTTTCTTTAACTTAAAAAAGGAATAACCTATACTAATGTAAAGTATGGTGATAACTACATTTCTATAGGTTAAATTTCTTTATTATAGCAATAATACACTTAAATTTATCCTTGGATTTATTTTCCAAGGGGCTGACTACCAAGGGGACACTTTAGAATGTGTTTTTTAATCATCTATATTTCTTTTTTATTATAAAATAATGCATTTATAATAAAATAAAAATCCAAAAGAATTTTTAAAAGAGGTGACGTTTCTCTCCGTTTTCCTCCTTACCCGAAATCACAATCCCCAAATGTAGCCACTAATAACGGTTTTGATGAGCCAAAGTGAGCCAAGTGAACATTTGCATCAGATAAAACCAACCAGTTCTTTTCTGGTCAGTTAATAGACTGAAGAAGCCCTGAGTCATTGAAAATAAATGTGTAATATAAAATGGTTAGGACAGGTAGAGATTAAGATCATAACACCATGGGAAAAATAATCCTTGTGCCTGTGTTAATAACGTGAATTTGTGGGAGTGGGGGTGGTTAAAACCTTTAGAAGTAAAACTGCCGAAAATATGGAGGCTCTAGAAACTAGTGTGAGAATAAACTTTCACTCTCTCTGGGATTGTCCAAGATGCCCTGTGCTTGTTTGTGCTATTTGTATTTCCTTTCTTCTATGTGGCTTCTGGACCATTGTGCTATTTTAGTTCTTACTTAGCCGTACTCCCTGTTGAGTTGCTAAAATATCCTGAAAGTGGCAGTGCTGAATTTTTTGCATGCCCAGGAGGTGACAGCCCAGGGTTGATTTGTAATGACACTTTACTGTAGAGTAAATTTTTAGCTGTAATGATATTTTGGGCTGCTTGATCCCACCAGATTTGGGGAAGTTTAAATTACCTTAAATAACTAGAACACAGACGTTTCTATGTTACCCCTGAGACGTGCTCACTGAAGCATGGAAATTAATTCAGATATGCATCTGAGCGTCATTGAATTTTAATCTAAGGTTTTGTAGAATTATTTACTGATATTTGGGAAAGAAAAGTTATACCATGAGGAATGTCTGATTGAGGTGGCAACAAGAGCAACTCCGTAGATGAATGTGTGTGAGCTTCTATCTTGGTTAAGGAAATTTTATCAAATAAATAGTAGCTTCACACTGTTTGTTAATCTTCCCCTGAAGACATGAGACCTATTTCCCTACCCCCCATCAAGCACAGGCCTAGGACTGCTTTGACCAATAGGATATAATAGA
The DNA here is from genome assembly GCA_004026665.1 of Murina feae. NCBI lineage: Eukaryota > Metazoa > Chordata > Mammalia > Chiroptera > Vespertilionidae > Murina > Murina feae. The sequence goes on along the minus strand of PVJC01004185.1, from coordinate 25,819 downwards.
GATGGTGTTGCCTTAGTTCTAGCCATCAGTTAAGTGGCCTCCAGGGTTTGCTTCCTCACCTGGGAGCCCTGTGCTGCTTTATAAGAAGCCTGAGTACCCTGTTAGGCTGACAAAGTGGAGAGGCTCCACACTGAAGAGAGAGGAGAAAAATCCCAGCTGAGACCAACTTCAGCTGTTCCTCCAAGGCGCAGGCAAATGAGTGAAAAAGTCAGCTTGGAAATGGATCTTCCATCCCTATTCACTGCAGCTGAAGCCATGTGACTTAGAAATAACCAGCCAGCTGAGCCCTTCCCCAAATTCCTGGTCCACACACACACATGCACAAAAAGAAAAAAGAAAAAAGGTTGTTTTATGCCACTAAATTTTGGGCAGTAATAGATAAAACAAAATTAAACATTTAATTGAAGTTCGGGTTCACTTGTTAGAAATGAAGACTTGTTCATTCATCCATTTATCCACCTGTCCATCCACCAACATTTACCAAGAGTTCATTATATCTCTGATAACTCTGGGCTAAGTCCACAAGGAAGTTCAAATAGAGTTTTAGCTTTGTGCTGATTTAGCCTCAAGTTATTGTCATCTTATTCAAAAAATGACAGTTTGCTTTTTATATTTTTCATTCATTTATTTCTAACCACTGAGCACCTACCATGTTTTAGGTACTGTGTAAAGCAAGCATGTCAAACTCACAGCCCGCAGGCAGCCCACAATGAATATTTTTGCAGCTCAGCCAACATAATGGTATGTAAGAAATGTTTTAATAAAAATGTCATAACTTAATTTTTACAATAGCCTGTTATACATAGCTAGAGGCCCAGTGCATGAAATTCATGCAAGGGTAGGGTTCCTAGCAGCTGCTGGCTGCCGGCCGGGGCCTCCCTTCCCCTGGCTACCCACAATCCGGGCATGTGCCCTTGACCAGAATCGAACCCAAGACCTTCAGTCTGCAGATCGCCACTCTCTCCAGTGAGCCAAACCATCTAGGGCAGTAGATATCTTTATACAAGTAAAAATTTTTTTTGAGTCTTGATGGTAATAGCAGTAGCAGAGAGTTCAGCAACAAAGCAGGCATTTAACACCCAAATAAAAAATATGAGTATGTTGTCAGTGACTACCTGCAACAGGAACTATTCATCTGGTTTCAGTGGGCCGCTTATTGGACATCAGTGGATGCAATGAACTTCTGAAATTGCATGCAAGATGTTGTGTGGATATGTATATGTACATTATTTTGGGGGATTAGAGACCCAGTGCTTTCACTAGATTTTCAAAGGTGTTAGTGATCCTCAGAGGTAAAGAACCACTGATCTAGAGAATAAAGGCAACTGCAGAATATGAACCCTTCTAGGTGTCAACCACCCTGGTCAGTATTTTACAAATGCTAATTTAATCCCCACGATCCCTTGTGGAGGTGACTCTCATTCCCATTTTACACATTGAGAGAAACTGAGGCTCAGGAGGTTAAGTGACTTGTCTTAGTTTAGTAAATGATGGGCCTAGCATTTCAATCAATTTCTCCCTGGATCCAAAGGTTTTTCCACTCTACCATGTGTTTCAGAGTCCTTCGCCGCAAACCACAGTAACTAATTATTCTGGCTTAAGCAACAAGGAAATGCACAGAGAAGATATTGGTACTCGCAAATTTTCTTGAAAGGGTAGAGAGTGAAAATCATTCCTCCCAACTAGTTTAGGAAGGTTTGAACCTAGTCTTTTTTCCCTCCAAAACCTGAAGCTTTTCACACCTCTGCTCAGAGAGAAGATTCTGCACCACTTTCAAGACAAAATTATAGGAGAGTTCATGGTGTGAAGGGTTTTGTTGTTGGAACTGTTGTTCCTCAACTGCCTACAGTCTTGCAGCAGAAAAGAAAAAGCATCACTACATAGAAATCCTGGAATATTTCCTTACTTGGAGCCATAAGTTGATTGCCTATGCTGTTGCGTTGATTCTATTCAAAACACTATGTAGCCTATATCTATCTATCTGTGGCTAGAATAGTATGTCTCACTTGTTTTTACACGACTATAGCTGCAGGACATTTTGGAGGAGTATTGTTGAAGGAAGGAAAGATGCCCATTAATGGAGTGAAAAGTCAAGTGGAATGTTCAGAAATTCCCTTCTTTTTAAAAAAATTAAAAAAATATTTTTTACTGATTACAGAGAGAAGAAGGGAGAGAGAGGGAGGGATAGAAACATCAATGATGAAAGAGAATCATCGATGAGCTGCCTCCTGCACAGCTCCAAATGGGGATGGAGCCAAAAACCCAGGCATGTGCCCTGACCAAGAATTGAACCATGATCTCCTGGTTAATGGATCGATGCTCACTCTTTGAGCCATATGGCTGTGCAGAAATTCACTTCTTTATGTTTATTTTTCTTCCAGGATTCTGGGCTTTTTAACCAAACTGATGTGTTTATAAACCCCCTTCCCATGATTTAGTGCAATTGAGATATTCCTACTTTTATTCTCAACCTGTTCTCTCTCTGTCTTGTTTTTTTTTATCTTGGCTCTTCAACCTTAACTTTTTCTTCTGTGTTCTTACTAAACATTATTAACAATGGAAATGTCTGCCACAACTTTAGTATTCAGAGTCTAAAGTGGTAATTAAATTATTAAATTAATTTTAATTAATTAGTCTACATTTCCCCCCATAGTTAAATAAGTTTTTAATTTTTTCAATTACAGTTTACATTCAACATTATATTAGTTTCACTGGTACAGCATAATGTTTAGACATTTATGTAATTTACAAAGTAATCTTTCTGTTAAGGTTCACTTTGCACCATGCATGATTATCAGAATATTATTGACTATACTAGCAGCCCTGGGCATGAATCCGTTCGCCAGTAGCTCTCTGAGGGGCCTGGCTGCTCCGCACCCACTGCCCAGAAGCTCTTCACCGTCCAGAGGCACATCCACAGCTGGGCGTAGAGCGCTTGCTTCATTGTCAGGGTGACAATGCAAGTGTTCCACACCCTGGCCTGGCCAGAGGCCCATCCATGGCTGGGTGCGGAATGCTTGCCTCATCGTTAGGGTGACCACGCATGTGTTCTTCCCCTGCTCTCCACCACCCCACTGCACCAGAGGCACTCCACAGCTAGGGTGGAACACTTGCCTCATCACTGCATTGACGAAGCAAGCATTCCGCCAGGCCACTCAAGCTGCCCACTCTCCATGGCCGCCCTCCCTGGGACTGGGGCACTCTGGCTGAGCTGAGAGGATTAGGCACCACCATCATGTGGCTATGGGTGCCACCATCTTTGTGATGGAGTGATGGTTAATTTACATATTGCCCTTTTATCAGATAGGATTCCCTATTCTGTATTTTACATCCTCATGACCATTTTGTAACTTCCAATTTGTACTTTTTGATTCTTTCACCTTTTTCCCTTAGCCTCAACCCCTTCCTACCCCCTACATATGGTAACCATCATATTGTTCTCCATAGATAAGAGTTTGTTTCTGTTTTGTTTGTTCATTTATTTTGTGTTTTTTAGATTGCATATATAAGTGAAATCATGGTATTTTTTTCTTTGACTTATTGCACTTAGTACAATACCCTCTAGGTCCATCTGTGTTGCTACAAATGATAAGATTTAATTATCTATTATGACCAAGTAATATTTCCTTGTATATTTGTATCACATTTTCTTTCTCCAATCATCTATCAATGGATACTTAGATTGTTTTCCTATCTTGGCTATTATAAATAACACTGCAATGAACATAGAGAATGTATATATCTTTTCAAATTAGTGTTTTTGGATTTCATTGAAGGAATACCCAGAAGTGGGATTGCTGCATCATATGAAAGTTCTAATTTTAGTTTTTTGAGGAACCGACATAATGTTTTCCATAGTGGCTGCACCAGTTTGCAAGTCCACCAATAGTCCATGAGAGTTCCTTTTTTTCCATATATTCACCAATACTTGTTTGTTGAATTACTGATAATAACCATTCTGACAGGTGTAAAGTGTTATCTCATTGTGGTTTTGATTTTAATCTCTCTGACAGTTAGTGAGGATGAGCATCTTTTCATAAGTCTATTGGGCAACTATATGTCTTCATTAGACAAATATATGTTCTGATCCTCTGTCCACTTTTTAATCAAATTGTTTATATGTTCTGGTGTTAAGTTGTATGAATTCTTTATATATTTTCAATATTAACCCCTTATCAGATGTATCACTGGTGAATGTCTTCTTCCATTTGATAGGTTATCTCTTCATTTTGTTGATGGTTTCCTTTGCTGTGCAAAACTTTTTAGTTTGATGTAGTTCCATTTGTTAATTTTATTCCCCTTTGCCTGAGGAGACATATAAAAAAATACTATTGAAAGCAGTGCCAAAGAGTTTACTGCCTATGCTTTCTTCTTGGGGTTTTATGGTTGAGGGTCTTATATTTAAGTCTTTAATCCATTTTGAGTTATAAAGTAATACATGTAAAGTTATATGTATTATTTAGTATGTCATTATGTCTTAAGTATCAGGCAAAGTCCCTTTCAATATCATCTTCGATATTCACAAACCTTTATGATGTGGGCTTTTTAAAAATCTCAGTTCCACACATGAGGAAGCTGATGTCCACTGGATTAAAAATCTCACTCAGGTTCCCAAAGGCAGAAAGTGACAGCCAGGAAAAGTCACAGCCAAGACCAGGACCTGTGTTTCTCTAAAGCTTGTGCATTTCCCACAGTGCCTTATTGCTTTGAAGTTTGGAGCCAGTAAAATAGTTGTGTAGTAATTTCTTATTTATTATCCTACTACCATTATTGAAGTGCTATTTTCCTTTGGAATCAAATTGCTCATATGATCAATTTTAAGATTTGGAAATTAGAAAGATCCCTTAAATGAATGCTACCCTCTAAAGAGAAAAGCTCTTTAAAGCTGTTGGAATCTGGACTGAAATAACCAATTTCTATCTATGCTCATGTTAGAAAGGCTTAACTTAGAATAGCTTTTTGAGTGAAGTCATTGACCTCATTTTTCTCCTTCCCTTAAACAGAACCAATTGGAGATAAGTAAATGCTTATCCTTTGTTGTTTATTGTTGGTGTTCTTAATGGTTTTTCAGATTAGCTGTTTTATGCACTTATGTGTGTATAGAGAAATTGCCTTTGGTTCTGTTGGTGTTCATTTCTAGATACCATGATTGCTAATGGACACAGCAAAGACCAATGAAATTCTCCCTGGCACTGTGATGCCCAATTATTTATGTGTCTTGACGTATTTTTCAGTGGGCCTTGGAAATGGCAAGTTTATTTTTCCGTAATAAGAAAAGTTTCAATAAGCACAGTTTAAACTCATTGTTAGTATGTGTACAATTAACTGGCCATTTACTTCTTGAGCTCTCGGCAACAACTTTCCATGGCTTTATTTTGAAAGTGAGTGGTCATTAATTTATTAAACAAGTATTAGAGTATCTAATATATATTAAGAACTGTGATTGGTATATGCTTCCATCTAACGAAGTCAAGTAGGGAAAAATGGATAAAAAGGTGACATGCTTACAGCACTGTGTGGACTCAGAGAAGTCAAGGGCTAAGTCTTTAAAATGAGTAAACAGGGATGGAGAGGACTTTCCTGCTAGATAAAGGGGAATAGGCTTCCCAGTTAAAGGGTTGAAAGTACCAATATCAACGAAGTATTTAGACAAACTAAAAAAGTTCAGAGTAACTGGCTTTTGGAGTAGAATGGTAGCAATAATGGAAGAGGAGGTAGTTTGAGGCCACTCAAATGAAATCATTGAGGGCCTTGTGTGCTAAAGCTGAGAATTTAGAATTCATTTTGTAGTCAAAGGGGTTACAATGAAAGAGGCTCAAGATCTCAAGAGAGAGAAATCGATTTACTTCAGGAGTGGGGACATAGAATACCAAAGAAATCTTTACTAACTCTGGTCAAAAAGTAATGGCAGTGGGCGAGATAGTGCAGGCACTGTTAAATAGTACGAAGAGAAAAACAATTCCATTTATTCCCTCCACCATCACCACCCCAGTTGGATTAGCATTTAGCTTCTCTGATTAAAGTTAATTCATTTGAACAATTGTAAAGTGGGGCTTTGGATCAGTCTTTTCCACAAGGCAGACAGAAATCCCTGGAATTTTCTTCTTTATGTTTTTGTTAAATAATTCACTATTAATTTGCCAGGAGGATCCCAACTGTATCCATTTCCAGAATTTCCTAAGGGATTGCATCCTTGGCCTTCATTTACATTAGCAGCATTATTAAGGATTTCATGGGTTTGGGTTTTTTCTTCTTTTTCCATAGGGTCTCAGGAGAGGAGGGAAATCCTGTTTGTTATACAATGTAACTCATTGCATAATGAGTCATTGCATATTCTGCAAAGACAGAGACCAAGAGAACTTGGAGGAAAACAAAAAGTGGCATTGAAATGTGATGTGTCAGTGGAAAAAAGAGAGGCAGAGAATCTCAGAGGGAAGAGAAGTGGGACAACTATTTTTGCTTCCTACATCTCATCAGTTATTAATTCTAAACTCTATATAGTGTTAATAGGATTTTTCAAAGAGAACTTTCAAAAGAGAACAGGGTTAGAAATTTAAAAACATAGAAAATTTGTAATACTTTCAACAATAAAGAAAATTTAGAAAAACATAAACAAAAAATAAATTAATAAAGTGAGAGCCATCTTTTGAAAAACAAAACAAAACAACATAACAAAAACACTCTTTAGATGTGACTCAGTCCATTCAATTCAACAAATACTTGTTGAACTTCTCCTGTGTGTCCTTGAGCATTTCAGCGTCTCTTAGAAGGGTTGGACATGTGAATCACTCCCTATGATATTCTATTGTGAGAAATATGTATAAATTGCTATGGATACACAAAGGCAAGGACACCTACATTGGCCTATTAGGACTGGGCATGGATTTGAAGTAGAAGTGCTTCCTTCCACATTTAGGCTAACACTTGAAGGATGAATTGGACTTTCCTAAGAGTGAAGAAGGTGGGTGTGGGAAGAGGGAGCAGTATGGGGAAAAGACTGAAGAATGGAAGTGTATACCATGCTCTGGAAATTGCTTAGCTTCTTATGATCCTGGACTCTAGGATGTGTGAAGAGAGGCATGGGAGGTGGCTGAAAAGTGGAAATAGAGTATTAGTTAGAATTCTTTGTTTATAAGCAATAGAAACTGATGGAATAACTCATGCTTAATATTCACACTCACTGTCCCTTCCCCGCCCCCCCATACACACACTTTATTAGAAATATATAGTGTTACTCACTGAATCATAGGAAATACTGAGAGCCAGGATTCAGATATACAGGATCTGGGGCACCAGAACTAATGGTAGTCTCTTTAGGCAGCCTCAGGGGATAAATCATTGTCAGTGACATCCCTTAAACATCAGAGTTCAGTCAGACAACATCCAGTTGTGAGAATTTATGCACCTCTTAGCTTGGAGAAAGCAGGGCCCCATGAGGGAGAGTCCTATCAAGCTGTACTAATGGGGGAAAGTAGATTCTCTAATCTTTTTGGTTGCTTTTACCCATATGGATGGAAACAGATATTGGCCAGAAAAAAATGACAAATATCCATTAAAGGCGAGATTGGCCCAATTTTTGAAGGGTCTTAAATGTCATCTGAGACTTCTGAAGCATATTTTAGAGATAGAATCAATGAGGATCCATAGCCATTGTCTTTTGGGGAATTAAAACGGGAAGAATCAAAGAAGACAGTAGAATTTTGCCTTAGATTAATTCATGGAGAATTAAAACTGTTAATTGAAATAGTCTTAAAGGAGGGTGACAAATCTATTTTAATATGCATGCCCGATACATAGGGTGGAGCTGAACCATGGCTGTGGAAAAATAATTTTAAAATTTATATTTCAGCCTATGTATGATAAATTTGAAAATTTCCAGAACAATCCCATGCAATTTTATTACACATGTGATATCCTATTCATGTCTTTTCCAAAAAATACTGACTGATAGTCTCACTGATCTAGAAAACCATCCAAAATAAGGAATAATTTTAAAAAGAAAAGAATTCTGAATAGACAAAATAAATGTTATAGGATTAATGCTATAAAAATCTTGAATGATAAATTCCCTTAGAGACTTCTCTCAGAGATAATTAATCTTGCATTAGAAATGATTATAATGGAAAAGGTGGCAGCATAGGTAAACACTGGGGATTGCTGCCACGCACAACCATTCCAAAAACAACAATGAAAAGAAAAAACAGACACCACCCAGACCCACAGGAAGGCTGGCTGAGTGGAAATTCTACAACTAGAAAGAGACTGAGACTCAGAGGAGGTGTGGAAGTAAAGTGCAGAGGTACAAAGGCGCGCGTGTAAAGGGGACTCGCCAAAAGGGCTGGCAGCATTTCGTACCGGAGGGAGGCACAAGCTACCGATGGCTCTAAACTCCAGTTCCAGGCGAGTTTCTGGGGACTCAGACTCAAACGGGGAGGAGCTAGACTGTCTGGCACCATCTGGCACCAGGAGGATCTTCAAAGTGGCTTCTCTCGGTGGTGCTAAGAGTTGCTGTGACCCAATGCCTCTTAGGGCAGGGCTGAGAATCAGCTATAGCTGGTTGCTCCACCCTGTAGATTCCCTGAGACCCCGTGCCACCCAAGCTGCGCACAGAGGCTTTTGCATACAAAAGGCTGGGAAATCTCAGGAAGAAGCTAAAATAGCATCTCCTTAGAGATCCAAGAGACAGTGAACCCCGCGGTCATATTAGGACCACCCAGTCTACAACTCCTCAGATCCATAAGGGACACACTCAGGAGGCAGACTCAGTGGGTACCAAAGCCCCAGTGAAGCAAGTCTTGCCCCATAAGGGTGTCTCCAGCACAGTTCTCCCACCATAGACACAGCTGATTCTCACAGCCAAGTGGCCTAGAGGTCAATTCCTCTCAGTGATACCAATAACAATCAAGGCTTAGCTACAACAAGACTGTGCACAAAGCCAACAAAGCAGTGCACCAAGAGTATCCACCTCAAGTAATTGAGGAGACTGAGACACTGGGCCCTATAGGACACCTAGCACAGAAAGCCACTCTATCAACACAAGGAAGCAGCCAAAATGCAGAAACAAACAGGTCACAAATGACAGAAATGGAGGAAAGCAAATGACTTGATATAGAGTTCAAAACTATGGTTATAAGATTTTTCAAGAATATTCTAGAGACTGCCGATAAATTTAGTGAGACCCTTGAGGATATGAAAAAGGACCAGCTAGAAATTAAGTATACACTGACTGAAATAAAGAATAATATACAGAGATCCAACAGCAGACTAGAGGATCACAAGAATCAAGTCAAATATATGAAATACGATGAAGCAAAGAACACCCAGCCAGAAAAGGAAAAAAAAGAAAAAAGAATCCAAAAATATGAAGATAGTGTAAGGAGTCTCTGGGACAACTTCAAGCGTACCAACATCAGAATTATAGGGGTGTCAGAAGAAGAGAGAGAGCAAGATATTGAAAACCTAATTGAAGAAATAATGACAGAAAATTTCCCCTACCTGGTGAAAGGAATGGACTTACAAATCCAGGAAGCTCAGAGAATCCCAAACAAAAGGAATCCAAGGAGGACCACACCAAGACACATCATAATTAAAATGCCAAGGGCAGAAGACAAGGAGAGAATTTTAAAAGCAGCAAGAGAAAAACAGTTACCTACAAGGGGGAACCTATACGACTGTCAGCTGATTTCTCAACAGAAACTTTGCAGGCCAGAAGGGAGTGGCAAGAAATATTCAAGGTGATGAATAGCAAGAAACTACAACCAAGATTACTTTATCCAGCAAAGCTATCATTCAGAATTGAAGGTCAGATAAAGAGCTTCACAGACAAGAAAAAGCTAAACAAGTTCATCACCAGTATTATATGAAATTGGGGTCCCGGTACACAAAAATTTGTGCACTTGGGAAGTCCCTCAGCCTGGCTTGTGCCCTCTCACAGTCTTGAACCCTTCAGCAGATGTCCATCTGCTGGCGTGCCTGGCCAGCCTGGATGAGGGACTGATGGCTGTTTGTAGGCTGGCCAAGCCTCCCAGTGTGGACCCTCACCTCATTGGGGTGTGGCAAGCCTGGGTGATGGACTGAGGGCTGTTTTCAGGTTGCCCACAGTCCCTTCAGGTTTTGGGGCCTTACTAGGGTGCCTGGGCAGCCTGGGTGAGGAGCTGAGGGCCATTTTCAGGCTGCCCACAGTTTCTTCAGGTTTTGGGTCCCTACTGGGGTACCTGGCCAGCCTGGGTGCGGGGCTGAGGGCCGTTTTCAGGCTTTCAAGCTGCCCACAGCTCCCATTGACACAATGTCCCAGCAAGGCTGGCTCGAATCGGGTTTCTGGGGTTTATTTATCTTCTATAATTGAAACACTGCTGCTTTAAGCCCAGGCCTAGGCAGGTAACAAAATCTCCTATTTGCTTCAGCTCCGTGGCTTTTATAATTGAAACAATGTTGTCTTAGTAGAGGCCAAGCTGGCCTAGGAAGACAGTTTCCTCCATCGCTGGTGCAATGGAAGCCTCCTGTTTGCTTCAGCTCTGTGGCTTCTGTAATTCCAACTATGTTGTCTTGAGCAGAGAGAGGCCCAGCTGGCCTAGGCAGACAGTTTACTCCTGGTGCAACGGAAGCCTCCTGTTTGATCTAGTTCCATGGTGGTTGGCCTCCATCTTGGCTGGGTTAATTTGCATACAGCCACTCTGATTGGCTGGTGGGCATGGGTTGGCTGGTGGGCGTGGTTAGGTGTCCAGGAGAAATGGTCAATTGCAATATTACTCTTTTATTAGAGTAGATGCTGAAAGGTATCCTTTGAGAAGAGGAAGAAGAAAAAGTAAAGATAAAAATTATGAACAACAAATATATATCTATCAACAAGTGAACCTAAAAATCAAGTGAATAAAAAAATCTGATGAACAGAATAAACTGGTGAATAGAATAGAATCAGGGGCATATAAAGGGAGTGGACTGACAATTCTCAGGGGGAAAGGGGGTGTGAGAAGAGTCTGGACAAAAATTGTACACCTATGGAGGAGGACAGTGTGGGGATAAGGGCAGCGAGTGGGGTGGGAACTGGGAGGAGGGGAGCTATGGGGGGGGGGAAGAGGAACAACTGTAATAATATTAACAATAAAGAAAAGATTAAAAAAAGAAATTATTATAATGATTCTAAGTATCTGCTTTCTTAGTCTATAGGAGATTAGGAGCAGCAAATTAAAAGTGAATGCGAAATACTGATAACTGCTTGAAAGATAGCCTGATATTGAAGAAAAAGAGGAAATACAAAGTTTCAAATATTGAAATGCTCTGAAATGAGTCTAAGACTATATAGCATGGAGGAAAGCATTTTTATGCTGGTAGATAATCGATTGGCCATTGTATTAGTCAGTATAGGATAGGTTATACAACACTACCAAAACTCAAGAACTGAATACCACAAAAGATGATTCCTTCACAAGGACTATTTCTGGTCTGGTTGGCTCTCCCAGGCTGCTAATCTCCACATGGTGTCTCATTAATTTAGGCTACTGCCCATTGGATACCCCACTCGCCACATATTTATTCCTGAATAACACAGCAGGGGAAAATTGTCCTGGGAGGACCTCCCTCCTGGCCATATACTGCTTTGCCCAAAAGTGTCACACACACACACACACACACACACACACACACACACACACACATCTACCTACCACTGGATAGAATTAAACACACAACCCTTTCAAAGAGCAAAGGAGCAGGTGAGTGTAATCCTCCCTCATACCAGAAGGAGAGTGAAACCAGATATGAGTGAGTCTAGAGAGATTTCCTGCAGTCATTCCTGTACTATCACCTACTGTGATCATTTAAGTTTATAACAATGCTGGAGTCATCTCAGCAAAATTCAATCATGCTTGATTATATTTTACTTTAGAAGAAAACAAAGAATATAAGTCACTATTTCATTTCTGCAAAGGAGCAGAAAGACTCAGCTTGTGTAAGACTGTCATCATTTATCTGTGCAAGATCATCTAAAGTATTTTAGGAATGTTTCTACCACTCATGATGAAAATGAAAGACTTTCTTTACCTAGTACAGAAGCTGGCAAACATTTTTCTCAAAGGGGCCAGATAGTAAATGTTTTTAGCTTTGTGCGACACCCCTACAGTCTCTGTCTCAGCTACTCCATTCTGCCCTTGCCATGTGAGAGCAGTTATAGACAATCTATGAACAAATGGGTGTGTTCCAATAAAAATGTAACATGAAAATAGCTATCAGGCTGGATTTAACCCACAAGCCATAGTTTATCATCCTGTAATCTAGAAAATTTACTGTGGATCTCTCTGTGGAAATGCTAGGGTTCCACAGGGAACCCTTTGAAAAGTATGAAATGTGGATTCTTTCTATATTGATCATGCTCCAGCAAGATTAAACTACTTTATAGTCCTAGAAGGCCGTGGCTGTTGCTTGCCAGTGCTTTTATCTACATTACTAGAGGCCTAGCATATGAAATTCCTGTGCAGTAAGGTCCCTAGGCCTGGCCTGTGATCAGGACCATCTTCCCTGGCTGCCATTGGCTGGCCCTGCCCCACCCACCCCCAGTTCCCCATTCACCATCAGGAGATTAGAGCCTGCCAGCTTGCGGGGGGAGGGACTGAGAGGTTGGCCATTCTTCCTGCTTGCTGGCCCTACCCCTGCTGCAGGTTGCCCTCTGTGTGTGGGGTGACCAGCAGGGCAGGGGCCTTGGCCTGGCACCACCAGCATCCCCCACCACCACCCCCAGTTCCCCATTTGCCATCAGGTGATAGGAGCCTGCTGGCTCGGGGAAGGGACCAAGCAGTGGTCAGTTTGCCTCATAGTGCCTGGCTGAGTGGTCGTCCTGGTTGTCCCGCTGGTAGGCTCAATTTATATATTACCCTTTTATTACATAGGATTTCCCCTCCTAGGAATGTCCTCTTCTTATAAGTTCATTTTAACTTCTTTTTTGGGGACCAGATCAAATTCTATTTCTTTGAGGCTTCCCCTTAATGGTTTGATCATCAGTAAGAACTCTGAACTCCAAACTGTCCATTTCAGTGTCTCTTTTCCTTAGTGTCCTTCTCTGTGGCTACTTCCTCTATTTCCTACTGGATTTTAAGTTCCTCAGAGGCAAGAACAATGTCTTGCATTGTATTTCACTATCTTACACAAAATAGATGATTTTTAACCTTCTTTCTAATCACAGCCAAGCTTCTAGAAAGATTTGACCACACTGGCTTGCTTTCCTTCTTCCTGCTTATTCATCTTCTTAATGTCATCTGCCTCCCACCTTCAACATTACACTAACGCTGCTCTTGACATCATTGCCAGGGAACTCTTTCTTGCCAATTTCCAGTTGGCATATTCTTACCAGAAATGCCTTTTTGTTATTTTTTTATCGAAGTCCTTCAGCAGCACTGACACTAATGACCACTCCCTTCAGACACACTCTCTTCCTTTTACTTCCTTGATACCACACTTTCCTGTGTTTTGCCCTTTATTCTAGCCATCTTCCTCAGTTTCCTTGCTGAGACCCTCTTCTTCTTGCCTTTAAATATTGGTGTGACGTAAGGTGTCCTACACTTTCTCTCTCTCTCTCTCTCTCTCTCTCTCTCTCTCTCTCTCTCTCTCTCTCTCACACACACACATATTTCCAGAATAACATTATTACCTCCTTATCTTCAGTTAACTTTGGTATCCTGGTGATTCCCACATCTATTTCTCTTACTCAAGCCTCTCCTCTGAATGCCACACCTATAAATTAACAGCTTCAACATATCTCCACTTGGACAACTTCAAATCCCCCATACTTAATCTCTCTGAAGCTAAACCCTTCATCTTTTCTTTCAGCCTATACTGTCCCTTTAGTGAATGGTACTATCATCGACTGGTTTTCAAATCAGAAAAACCTGGCAAGTGTCCTTGTTATCTCTGCCCCCACTGAGATACTTCTTCAATTTGAGTGCCTTTCTTTTCTCACATCATTCTCCCCTGGTTCATCCTGTGTCACAGCAAGATTCTCTTCATTGGTATCCCACCTCCTGTCTTGTCATCTTAATTCATCCTACATATCACAACCAGAATCATCTTCTAAAGGGCAAATCTAATACACAAATTTATGGCAGATATGTGCTAGGTCTTGCACAATCTGGCCAGACAACCTCTCAGACTCCTTTCTTGCCACCTCACGTTTAGACTCTGACTTGCCAGTTTTCTCAACACTATGCCTGGAATCACCCTCTCCCATTCCATACCTGGTTAATTCCTATTTTACTCAGAGCTTTCAGCTAAAATATTACTTCCTAAAAGAAGTTCCTGTAGTGTTAACTTATGTGGTTGTGGGTACAAATGCTTTCATTCTCCTTCATTTGCAAACATGGTTGGGTTGTACATTCCCACCATCATGAAGTAGGTTGTGATCTTGTGACTTATTTTAACCAACGAAAAATGAGCAAAGTATTATGTCACATCTATGCAGAAACCCTTTAGAAGTATGGTGATTTGCCATTCTCAAGGCAACTGTCATACTCCAACTGTCATATGCCAGGTGGCCAGAGGCTCTGTTAGGCTGGGTCCCCGACTGAGAAGACTTGGAGCAGGACACCAGCTGATTTGCTGTTATATAAACCACTATGATTTGGGGGTTGCTTGATGCTTGACTTTATCTAACCTGTTTTCTCAAATGTGTGGGGTGTGTTAGTGTGATTCCCAGAATAGGAAAGAAAGCCTTAAAGGATGGTTGCCTCTCTCTTCCCAGTCACTAGCTTATTTTGTGTTCCTAAGCCAGTCTCAATTCCATCCTCACTCTATCTGGCTAAGGTGCTGTGATTATCTCTATACATTTGTACAGTGCCCAATTTCTACATAGTTGCAACAATTCCTGAAACTCATTTGTCCATGGCTATTTGTAAATTGTTGCCTCTGTTCTGCTACAGGTTTGGTTTATTCTTTTAGGAGCTGGTGTGAAGACTGCCTGCAGTTGGAGGTGGTAACAAAGAAGTTTCTGAGCTCAGGCTTTTGGGTGCTGACAAAGCTGAGGCTTATGTCTAGGCAAGATACAGGACCCTTTAACCTGTTGGGGAAGATGGGGTGCAGAAAACAAACACAACAGACAAACTTCCTGTCTTAGAGAGGTTTATAAAATTTAAGTCTTTTTTGGGGGGATATTATGTGTGAATTTCTTTCCTGGTGGCCTGGCCCATGCTGCCTTCAAGGATCTTCCTAGATAATGTCTCTAAATGATAGTGAGCACCGGTTAGTTATTGGTTCTTTCACGTAGATGGTGGAGGCACCACGGAGAAGCTGAAATATGGCCGGACTCGTGTTACCTTTCCAGACTTCTTCCTCTGAATATAAAGGGCTCATGTGGCAATGGTAGTGGGTAGGAGGGAGGGGGCTGAGGAGGCCTGGGTAGTGGTGACATAAAGACTTCAGAAAAGGGTGTTGGTGTCTCAGAAACATTTCTATTCTCAGCCTAAACAAAGATCGAGCTGCATAACACCTCCTTAGGCAACTCCTACCCAGCTGACTCAGGAGGATCTCAGCACACAGGCCTCCCTGAGAAGGCTCCTAGCTCCCCGCACTGCACTCTGCATATGTCTAATCCTCCCGGAGGGCAGCCCAGCCACCTGTTGTCTGACCTTTTCTCAACTGCTCACACTCTCTGAGGCCTTGTCTGCCTTGTCCAGCAGTCCCCCTCTGTGTTCTTGCATCACGCACCTACATAAAGCATGGAGGCTCTGTGGCTGTCTGGTCCTCTCCCTTCCGATTTGCTGTTAAAATTTGGCATCCCCCACCCAGGGAGTGTGTGCCTTCTCTGACCCAGATGCTATCTCAGGACCAGCTACACGTGGTGGAAGGACAGACTGGATGAATGGTATGTTCTACTGCAAGAGGTATAGGTGGAGGGAGAGACAATAGCAGGTAAATAATTTCCTGGGTGCAATATGTACTACAAAGGAAATAGAGGGGATCAAATGATATAGAGTCATGGGGAGTATTTTAGTAGTGTAGTTGAGAAAGAGTTCTCTGAAGGAGTGACATTGTATCTGTGACTTGAAGAAAAAGGAGCTAAATATGAACATTTTCCTTTCAAAATGTATATGCTTATTTTTGTACTTCATGGCCTGAATGAAATGAGATCCAGGAAGTGATTATGCTTGCATTACCAAGCTTGCAGATTGTACATGAACAGCCCCTTAAATGCCTGAACTTAAACATTTCAGCATGAAACTGAAGTGACATCCCAGCCACTTCATTTCAATGCTGCTAATATCCTCATGTGTCATAACACTGATACATCTATGTGACTTGTTTTTCAGTCCTACCCCTGACTCTGATTGGCTCTGGAAAATGTGGATAAGCCTTCATCTTAACTTTTAACCCATAAAATGAGATTAAGTCACACGTTTTATTGATTATTTCTCCAGTTACAAATTTTATAATTGAAATATTCCTTTGTAGACTGAGGATAATTCCTGGGAAAGCACACCAGGGAGTCAGGATAAAAACACAGTGAGAGCCCTGCCAGTGTGGCTTTGATCTAAGAACCAGGCGGTCAAGGTTTGATTCCCGGTCAGGGCACATGCCTGGGTTGCTGGCTGGATCCCCAGTGTGGAGTGTGCAGAAGGCAGCCAATCAATGATTCTCTCTCATCATTGATGTTTTTCTCTCTCTCCCTTTCCCTTCCTTTCTCTCTGAAATCAATAAACATATATTGAATTAAAACACACACACACACACACACACACAATGAGAGGAGAAATGAAGAGGTGGATTGAAGCCATTCCTGTGGGTCCATATAAAACCCATCTTATTCATCAGAATAACTCCAAGCGTGCTAATTTTGGGACAGTTAAGCATGTCAGGTCACTTAGCTGATTTATCGAACAAATGTTGATATATTGTTTTAGCCTACTACATGTCATCTTGAGACCAAAGGACTGTCCATAAATCAATGGAGAAATTCTAGTTTTATGCAAAATAGTAACTATACATATAAAAGCCTAAGTGACCGAACGACCAAATGACTGAACCACTGGTGACTGGTCGCTATGATGCACACTTACCACCAGGGGGAAGATGCTCAATGCAGGAGCTGCCCCCTGGTGATCAGTGCACTCCCACAGTGGGAGAAACAGGGCTCATGATTGATGAGCCTTTCCTGATCAGGACTGTCTGGCCATGAGCCTGCGACAGGTGCAGCGGGCTGGGATAAGTGGGAGCAGCGGGCAGGAGAAGCAGGTGCAATTGGACTCCGTTTTGCCCCAGTCCCTGCAGGCCACTCCAATGGACTTCACTGGTGCACAGATATGTGCACCAGCCTTTAGTTATTTAATAATACATGCAGGCATAAATTCTCAAAGCACTCAAATTTCCATAAGTGCCCCTAGTATAGGTTTCCTGGAGAGTGTGAGAGAGGATCATCATGGATCTTTGTAGATAACTTCTGAGTCTCACAATCAGCAAAGGAACCTTTGAGATAGGAGCATTCATATTGGCTACAGTCTTAGCAAACCCTTACCATTCCAAGGTTCCACATCCCTTATCTGTCATTATAAATACACTGAGTGGCCAGATTATTATGACCCCCTGATGTTTGTAGGCAAATTAGCTGTACACTGCATCGTATGAGATATGGAAGCTGAAGGCCTGTTCGAACACCTTTGCTGTCTGCAGTTCCAAAGATAAAACATCTCCAGTTCACACAGGAACACAAGGATTGGACAGTCAAGCATTGGAAAAAAGTCATGTGGTCTGATGAATTACGTTTCCAGTTGCATTATGCAGATGGCAGCGTGAGAATTTGGCGGAATCAGCATGAAAGCATGCACCCACATGCATGAGTACAACCCTTCAAGCTGGTGGGGGCAGTGTTATGGTTTGGGGCATGTTTTCCTGGCATGATTTGGGCCTTTTAATTCATGTGGAACAATGTCAGAATAGCACAACATACCTAAGTATCGTTGCTGATCAAGTTCATGCTATCATGTTGATGGTGTA
This sequence comes from Murina feae, assembly GCA_004026665.1. Classification (NCBI taxonomy): domain Eukaryota; kingdom Metazoa; phylum Chordata; class Mammalia; order Chiroptera; family Vespertilionidae; genus Murina; species Murina feae. The sequence continues at coordinate 7,849 of PVJC01004185.1, read as the reverse complement.
TCCCAATGGAGATGGCTTCTTCCAACAAGACAATGCGCCATTCCATGGTGCTCGTATTGTGCAAGAGTGGTTTTAAGAACACGATGGAGACTTTATCTTGCTTAGGTGGCCCCCACAATTACCTACTGAAGGCAAAAGGTGGCCCAACGAAGTACTGATGGAGTGGTTATAATAATCTGGCCACTCAAATTTAAATATATCCCATGTTCAAAGGCTGTTAAATCGCATTGCTTTATCTTCAGAAAAAAGCAACCACTTCTACTGTTGCGGTAAACAACTTGCTTCCCTATTTATAATGATCTGGCCCTCTAGCAACTTCATCATGAAATTATAGCTAATTTGTCTACAAACATCAGGTGGTCATAATAATTTGGCCACTCAGTGTATATATCATTGGTTTCAGAGAGTAAGAGAGAGGGAGAGAGACAGAAACATCAATGATTACAGAGAATCACTTATCAGCTGCCTCCTGCATGATCAAACCTTCCAACCTGGGCATGTGTCCTGACTGGAACCCAATTGTGAGCCCCTGGTTCATAGTTCCACACTCAACCACTGAGCGCACACAGTGCGGGCCATCATGATATAGTAATGTCTTTTGATCAGTGAATGTTTCCTCGTTGAATGAAAGATTGAATCCAACTGGCATTCATGGTTGGTGCTCTTTTACATGGCAGAGGCAAGGCCAGTTTGGAGTTGGTGGTAGATAGATATTCAGCTGAGAATTAATTTTACTTTCTGCCACTGTGTAAACATAACGCAACCATTTTGAAAGCTCCAGGGCTATTTTAAATATTTTTAATAGAATGGTACAGTAAACATCATTTTCCAAATTTATTAAGCTCATGGGTTTAGTCACTTATTTAATCATGGATGTATATGTATGTCTGATATATCTTGTAGTTCTAGTGTTATGTGGCATATCTTTTGGGCAATAGTATTTTAGAAATCACTTAGCTTAGTCAGTTTCTGATACCTGGAGTCTCCAACTTTTAAGATAATACCTCATCCTAATTTGTCTCACTGCTGATTGACCTTGATCTACCAAATACCTGAATTCAAAATTGTTAAATCCCCTTCTTGCAAAAGAGCAAAAAGAGTCCTTAGACTTTTGAATCTTTCAAGTATTTTTCAGATTTAAAATTCTCATATTTGTGCAATAAGAAAATGTGTTAAACTATGATTGTCCCAGGATTCCCCAAAGTTATTTGGTCAAGAAGCATTCCCTCCTTTTTCTAATATACTAGAGGCCCGGTGCATGAAATTTGTGCACGGAGTGGGGATGGTGGGTGGTGGTGGTGTCCCTCAGACCAACCTGCACCCTTTCCAATCAGGGACCCTGTTGGGATCGGGCCTAAACGGGCAGTTGACGTCCCTTTCATAATCCAGGACTGCTGGCTCCCGACCTCTCAAATGCCAATTGCCCCTAACCACTCCCCTGGCAGCCTGATAAACGCCTAACTGGTCCTGTGCTGGCCTGATTGACCCTAACTGCCCTCCCCATACCAGGGTGGCACCCCCCAACTGTTCTCCCCTGCAGGCCTGAGTCCCCCACAACTGCCCTCCCCAGCAGGCCTGGGTCCATCCCAACTGCCCTCACCTACAGGCCTGGGTACCCCCCAACTGTCCTCCCCTGCAGGCCTGAATCCCCACCAACAGCCCTCCTCTGCCAGTCTGGTTCCCCCAACTGCCCTCCCCTGCAGTCCTGGGTCCCTCACAACTGCTTTCCTCTGCAGGCCTGGGTCCCCCCCCACCACAGCTGCCCTCCCTTGTAGGCCGGGTCCATTCCAACTGCCCTCACCTACAGGCCTGGGTCCCCTCCACAACTGGCCTCCCCTGCAGGCCTGGATTGCCACCAACAGCCCTCCTCTGCCAGCCTGGTCACCCTAACTTTCCACCCAGGCAAGCCTGGTCTCCCCCCACAACTATCCACCCCTTCAGGCCTGGGTCCCTCACAACTGCCCTCCCCGCCAGGCCGGGTCCTTGGCACCTCCTTCCCAAGCGGGAGCAGCACCAGCCAAGTGGCGTGGAGGGGTTGGGGGCCTTTCCACCCCACAGGCCAAGTCCCCCGCGCCTCCTTCCCTAGCAGCTCCGAGCGCAGCGGCTCTGAGCTCAGCGGCTCTGAGCTCAGCGGCTCTGAGCAGAAACGGAGCTCATAGCCGCTGGGGTGTGGGGCCTTTCTGCCCCGCAGGCCAAGTGCCCGCACCTCCTTCCCCAGTGGCTCTGAGCCAAAGCGGAGCTCAGAGCCGCTGGGGTGCGGGGCCTTTCCACCCCATAGGCTGGGTCCCTGCACACCTTGGACCCTGCAAGGCATCAGCCACCACCCGCCCAGCCCACTCTGCTGCCCGCTGGTTCCCATGACTCACCTGCTGCTCTCTCCATGGCTCCCGGCAACCATCTTGCCTGGGCTAATTTGCATACAGCCGCTCTGATTGGCTGGTGGGCATGGCTTACCCCGTCCCGGAGAAACGGTTAATTTCAATATTATGCTTTTATTAGTTAAGATAATGAAAGATACATTGGAAAGCACTGCTCTTTACCGCTATACCTTGAGAAATGTTGCTCTGAATCAAGCACATTCCCAGGGACACCTTTATTCTGTGTATTAATATCTGCTCCCCAGATAAATTTTGGAGCAGAATTTATTAAATATTGCTGAGAGAGTATTTAACATCACATATGTTTAATAAATACTTGCTAAATTATACTGCTATTACAATAAATATAACAGTAGTTATTATTAGTTGTATTCTCATTTGCTTGTTAGTGTGGAAAATATTCTCCCAGTATGAAGGAAAGTGCAAAAGAAGGATTTTGAGTGTATAAATATCATATAGCAAGTGTTCAGTACTTTTGATTTGGTTGTGAACAATCCACTGCCTTGTTTTGTTGACAAATTCGAAGAAAGCTAGTCAAAGTGTCTGTTGTCTAGAAATGATGTTTTCCAGTCAGTATGTTTGGGGGTTTTTGGACAGTGGAGAGAAACACTTTCTCTTTTCTTTATTTACTTCTAAATAAAAATTTTAAGTATCACATATGCCTTAAAGATATATTACATAGATAGAACCTTTTTTTAAAAAACATGAGCGTGTTCATTTAACCTATTATTATTTTGTCAGACAGCAATTTTCTGAAAACATTTAAAAAATAGTCAAAGTAATATACAATTGTGTTATGACTATAGAGTATTGCATGACAATTAAAATGAATATACTAGATTTATATATATCAACTAGGGGCCTGGTGCACGAAATTCGTGCACTGGGGGAGAGGGGGTTGCTCAGCCCAGCCTGCCCCCTCTCACATACTGGGAGCCCTCAGGGGATATCTTACTGATGGCTTAGGCCTGGTCCCTGCTCCCCTTGGGGAGCAGGCCTAAACCGAAGTCTGGCCTCCCTTTGTGGGAGGCAACCAAGCTAATCAGGGGAAGCCACCAGCCCCATCACCCCTCTGCTGCAGCCACTGCCAGTCACCGCAGCCACCAAGGTGTTTTCATCAACATGGACTCCAGTCTCTTCACCATGAAAAATGACAACTTTCTTTAGGCATTTTCAAGATGTGTCTTTCATAGGATATGACCTTTCTTTCTTTCTTTTTTTTATCCTCACCTGAGGATATATTTTCATTGATTTTTAGAGAATGTGGAAGAGAAGGGAAAAACAGAAACATCAAAGTAAGAGGAACACTCTGATTGGTTCCCTCCTGCATATGCTCTGACCTGGGCCCTGGTCAGGGAGGAGCCTGCAACCTAGGTACATGCCCTTGGTCAGAATTGAACCCAGACCCTGTAGTCAGCAAGCTGAGGAATTATGCACTGAGACAAACCAGCTAGGGCAGAATATGACATTTCTTAGCCCTCCAGCAGTGGACCTTCATTTTTTTCTCCAGGAGCGTGGTGGAAAAACCCTAGATCACCTTTAGGGATTCTTATTACCCAAGTTACTAAGAATATTACCAGTGGCATACAGGAAGCTTAGCCAATGAGCAGTAAGAAAAGGTGTTTCTTTTGTAGTTCACTCTGATCACCGCCTCCACCCCTGCCCAGGCCTGTAACCTCTGCCTGATGCTGGAGGCTTGGGCAGGGGACCCCCAAGCCCCTGCCATCACCGGCTTCACAGAGCCCAGGCATCTGCGATCACTGGCTCTGATCCTGCCCCCTGCCATCACCAGCTCTGCATAGGCCCCTACTTTGCTGGCTCCACTGGTGCCCAGACCCCTGCAATCGCAGGCTCCAGCCTGCCCCTCTGATCGCTGGCTCTGTGGAGCCCAGGCCCCTGAAATCTCCGTCCTTGCCCCTGCCCAGGCCTGAGGCCTCTGGCCTAGGCCTTATGCCTGGGTAGGGCACCTTCATACCCCTCTGATCACTGGCTCCACCCTTTCCTATGCCTAAGGTCTCTGGCAAAGGCCTCTGGCCTGATCAGGGGACTCCCATCCCCCTCTGATTGCCTATTCCACCCCTTGGGCCCCCCACCTCCCCAGCCACCTGTCTGGCTAACAGGCCTGACCACTTCAGTGGCGTGGCTGAGCCAGACTGGGTGCTACCATCTTGTGGCCATGGGGGCTGCCATCTTGTGGCCATGGGGGAGGCCATCTTTGTCACGGAGTGACACCTAATTTGCATATTAGTCTTTTGTTAGATAGGAATGTGTCTATGGGTGCTGCCATCTTGTGGCCATGGGGGAAGCCATCTTTGTCATGGAGTGATGCCTAATTTGCATATTACTCTTTTATTAGATAGGATAAGAATAAATATTAAAACTATTCATAGAGATATCATACGGCAGATTGCTACAAATGGTAACATTTATTGAAATAAAAGAAAGGACTTGCACAAAACAATATCACTTATTGTTCTTGAGACATAGTGGCCATTTTTATTAGTGATTTTAAAAGCATGTGCTCCATTCAGAATTAGTGTGCATGGATGAGAATACTGGCTCTACCACTATTGGTTGTGTGACCTGGGAAAGTTCTTTAATTACTCATATGATTAGAGAAGTATTACAATGTGCATTCGCGAGCACAAAATTCACAAAGTATGTGCATCTAGAGAGAAAGGGAGAAATGAGACAGGGAAATATAATTTTACATGCAATGTTTTATTTTCTAACAAAAAAGAGAAAGGTCAGTAGCATCTATTAAAACATAATAGCACTTGCTAATTTTGAGTACCTTGCTCATAAACAAATTTTAACTTGCCTGGTATCCTTTTTTAATTAAAAAAATTGTTCACAAACTTCAAAAAACAATAAAAGCAATTAAAAAAAAAAGACACCTCCAAATGAGCATGCAGACTTTCTTATTAGAAAAATGAAAGACTGTTAGTAACAGCAATGGCACTGGTAATAATTGCCAAGTAAAAAACAATGCCAAGTTTAGAAAAATCTTAGAGTGCCTCAGGAGTTTCCAAAGGGTAAGCTTCAAGCACAGTGGTGGTCCCTTTGTTTACACAACCAAGAGCCTGCTTGAGAGTAGAGCCAATTGAAGGGCAGAATTGAAGGGACCTCATTTGAGGACTTAGAGTTAGTTATGGCTGGAATTTTCGACAACTAAGATTTTTCAGTCACTTGAAACAATAACATTCCCTTTTTGTTGCTTGTTCACATGTGTTTCTGTCTAAACTTTTCAACTGAAAATTCCTGTATAATCCAAGGCTGATGCCATTTACTCTTTGGAGTCAGTACCCTTAACTTTTCAGAATATTTCAATTATAATTATCTATGGTGTAACCACATCTCCCTCCACCTACCCCAATATTCATGCCTTAAAATAACAATTTGTTATTATTGCTCATGTCTCTGTGGATCAACCTCAGCGAGGTTGTTTTAGCTTTGTTCCTCTCCTGTGTGGCAGTCAAATGTCTCCTGGGACTCAGGCATCAGAAGACCCAGCTGGGCTAGACATTCATGATGGCTTCTTCACTCACAGTCACACTTGTTATACCAGGCTCTTGTTACCACAGTAAACATACCAGAGACCAAGGTGGAACCTGCAAGACTTGCTCTGCTCCAGCCTCAGAAGACATGGAGCATTCCTTGCACAATATCTCATTTGTTTCAGAAAAGTCAAATTCCCAGCATAAATTCAAGGGAAGGGAATATAACAAAGGCATGAATACTGGAAGATATGGTTCATTGTGGGACATCTTTAAAGACTAGCTGCTACAATTTTTTTTTTCATTTTTATGCTCAGAGAAGAAGTCCACTTCCTCTTTGTGGTCTGAATCAATAGAATAACTGATCATTATTCTGAGTTTTGAAGCAAAGTAAAATAGAGTGCAAGGGATTGAAAGAACTTCTGCAATTTGCATGCTTCCAATTGTAGCCCTCTCCTAACGTGGGTGTAGTAGCCTTCTAGCTCGTCCATCGTGCAAGGTTGCTTATCTTCTGAAGCTTTTGTCATCTCTGGAACAGAACAGAACATATTCTGAATCAAGCTCAGGATACAATATATGCTTTTTGAAGAAGTGCTAGATATTCCTTTACAACCCTCAGTCCTGTAGACTTTATTTAACATTGTTGTTTTTAGAGAAAATGTTTCCAGCTGGTAGATTATAAACGTCCTGGTACAAGTGGGAAAAAAATGTCCTTGATCATAAAAAAACAATTGGCTGGACTCTATTCTAATCAGAACAGACCTCATTTCCCTGTGGGTTGGGGGGAGCTCTCAATGAAACACAGAGGGAAACTATTTGAATGATTTTTCTGAATCACATAAGGTTGAGTTCAGGATAGGCAGACTAAATCCAATGAAAGAAACTAAGATGTTGAAAAAGACTGAATGTCCAGCTGGGATTCCTGCTGGTCATAGGCTGGCAATAGAAATTTTGAGTAAATATGGCCTTTTCAAAGAACAAGTTCTCCAAAAAAAATTAAAGGAATTCAAATTAAGACAGTGAATTAAAGAAATGGTCCCCACAATTAATCAGTGGAGATGTTGGCTAGAACATTATAATAGATTTATTGTAAGACGTTGCTCTTTTATTTATTCAGATATTTGAAGCTAGAGAAACTTAGCATGCCTGAGAGCTTTCCATTGATGGATACAAATTTGGGGGCTTAATTGCCCTTAAAGCATGTAATAAAATAGTTATCAATCTGTTAATAAAGCCATAATTTACCCAGTTTCTGAATCTCTACCTTACAGGGGCTCAAGCAGGCCACATTAGTGTTTGACCATTATGCCATTATGAGACTAAGGAAATTAGTTGGGGTACACCTGCAGGAGATTCCATGGAGGGAATTCAAAAGCAGAATTCCAAAAATATCAGAGGTCAACATCTAGTCCAATGGGGTTAAGGACAAGATGAAAACATGTGGATTGAACTGAGGGAAGAGCAGGGCAGGAAGGAGCAAGGAGCCATAGGACAAGCATACTGAATGCAAGAAGTGCTTGTATCTCACTTTACATGCTAGCAGGTGCATGAGGGATAATAATCTAATCTAATAAAAGAGTAATATTGAAATTGACCATCACTCTGAGACACCTAAGCCATGCCCACCATCTAAGCCATGCCCACCAGCCAATCAGAGCAGCTGTATGCAAATTAACCAAGCCAAGATGGAGGCCAGCAGCCATGGAGCTAGAGCCAACAGGAGGCTTCCATTGCAACTGCATGCCTAGGATGGCTGAGCCTCTGCTCAAGGTAACAACGTTTCAATTATAGAAGATATTTTTTTCTTTCTTTTTTTTTTAAATTTTTTACATTTTTTAAAATTACATAAAGCTTTACAAAGATTAGTACATATATCTCTTTTTCCCTCTGCCCTTCCCCCAGCCTCCCCTACCCCCCAGTGTTTTGTGTCCATTGGTTATGCTTAAATGCACACACAAAAGTCCCTTGGCTGAT